>CAUYPO010099767.1:0-15137 GCA_963574435.1 Cheirogaleus major | reverse complement strand
TGGCTAATTTTTTTGTATATATATTTTTAGTTGGTCAATTAATTTCTTTCTATTTTTAGTAGAGATGGGGTCTCGCTCTTGCTCAGGCTGGTTTCGAACTCCTGACCTTGAGTGATCCGCCCACCTCGGCCTCCCAGAGTGCTAGGATTACAGGCGTGAGCCACCGCGCCCGGCCTCTCAATATGTTTTAAGAAGAATTTCTACCATCCAAGAATCCTAAAGGAAGATATTAAGTAAGGTAAACACAGAAATTTGTATGTCGATGCATCTAAAGGAAAACTTTTTTCCCTAATCATGAAACAAAAAAGTGCATTTCTTAAGAGAAATGTAAAAAATATACAAAACACTATTTAATATATTATATAATACATATATAATATACATATTATATAATGTATATATTTTGTGTATGTATATATATATATAAAACAGCTGACAATTATTTCCCAATTTTGCAAATTGTTGAATGGATTTGGTTCTCAACACAACAAATAGAACAGGTATCCTAAGGATCACATCACATTTCAAAAAGCACATTGATCATTCACAAAAGCCCCCAAATGCAAACTTAGAGGCATCTTTAAACATCACAGAAATTTGCAGAGGCATGATACATTTGCTGACCATATCCTAATTTAAAAAACCATTTAAAGCAGTAGGTTCATTTTGTCAGTTAAATTTTTACATGTGAAAATAAATAAACTTTTCTTCAAGTGTCATTTTGCTTTAAGGTTTTACAGGATAAGGCACTCTCTCAGTCTGCATGACTTTGCTTCCAGCCCCAGAACGTACTGTGTACATGTTAAATTAGTTAGCATCAGCATGTCACTGCAACAAATAAAAAGAATAACCTCATAAGAGAGTGCAAGGTATTGCTCTTCAATTTTTCACTAAAGATAGAAATGAAGAGACAAAACTAATATATTTGTATAAATTAGAATGGATAGCCATACATCTTTGAAATAATGAAACTATGTGAACTGAACAGACTTTTGATGTCAGATTTAAATGGTAGTAGATTAGCTGTAGCACTGACATTAAAATTCTGCTTTTGTAAGAAATTCAATTAAGAAGGAAGGTCAATAATTACTATTTTCTTCTATTAAGAGTAACTGACCCTTCACTAGTTAAATACTGAACTAAATAACAGCATTACAAAACTATTTCAAGTAGTATTCATTATCACAGTGAAAATGTGAGACCAATGTTAGAGTGAATGATTTGAAAATTCCTTTGATGAAAAAGGCAAGGGTACTAAATCAAAACATATACAAAATGCTTCAACGCATTTATGTGATATGAATAGAAAGATTATCCATAAAAAGTTAGAAAAATTAAGATAAATTATATATTAGTATACCTTCCCAACCACATTTTATATAAAAATTCAGAATAGTGTACTGTTATTTCAATCTACACAATAAAAATGCCTGGACTTGGCAGATTTCTTCTATCTGTGCATGTATTTTCTCAGTAGAAGGTTTATTTGTTGCAGTCACTTTTTAAAAGTTTAATTTTAATTGTTAACCTTACTGAGTCATCAGTAAACCCAGCTGATTGGGACCCACTGTGGTTCCATTCTCAGTTTCTCTATGGCAGTCTGTAGTTTTTCAAAGGCTTTGTCTAGATTGTCATTTATGATGATCAAATCAAAATAATGGTTGTATGCTCTCTGAATCCGTGCACTTTCATCCACTGTTTTCTTCAAGTCAGAGTCCTGTTGAACAGTTTTAAAAGGAAATGCTTGTGTTATAATACATGTTTACTTGTTCAAACTCTAACTAAAAGCGAACGTAAGTAATAAGTAGGTTAGATATGTTTACTGTAATTCTGATATTAATCCTCAGAATTCAATCTATAGAGTATTAAAGAAGACATCACTGTCTGTTCATATCCTAGTCTTTCTAGCTATACTCATGTTTACATTTATGAGTATTGTGTATCTTCTGCTTCACTGATATTAGGATAAGACTCCTAATTAAGAGAGTGCTGACAATAATCTTAGGGTGAATCTAAGGTAACGAAAGAATTATTGAACGTGACTGGTTTCAAGCTAAATGATTTCATCCTCTTGGAAAGATTTTTATCTTACTGCATATGTAAATCATGGAACCCAATTTGCAGTGGCTGTTAAGCTCAAAACCAAATGTGTTGCCTATTTCTAAGAAAGTCAGAGAATTTTAGAGGAGTGTATTTGGAATAACTTTACCTACTGCCCAGCCCCCACCAAAACACATATTCACATACTTTTATTTGTTTTTGTCCTAATATTGTTTATATTTCATAAAACAGTTCTAATCATTTTGAAATGACGTGGGGAGTACTTAAGTAAGTAATGGGCTCTGTGTGAGCAAGTAAAGCTTTTCATAAAATCACAAGTGTTTTGAAATTTCACTATATTTCTACATATTCTACAAATATTAGGTTCCTACTAAAATGTCTATTATGTTTCAGAATCAATGGATATAACAATGAGTAGGTCAGGGAGTACTCCTACCCTTTAGTGGAGGAGACAGTTTATCTCTTATTTATTTTACGTTTTAATTTATTTATGTTATAAATGTTTATGTTATAAATAAACATAAAATATTGCAAGTTGTAATAAGTACTATGAAAGAAACAAACCAGGTACAAAGAATTGTAAGAGATCTTCTTTAAATAATGTAATTAGAAAGACACTGAGTAAATGACATTTAAGCTGAGAACTAAAGGAAAATACAAAGGTGGGCATGTGTATAGTGGGAGAAAGAACATTCAAAGCAGAGAAAACAGCAATGCAGGGAATAAAAGAAATGACCCTGGTGCATTTAAGATACTGAAAAAAGACCAGAATGTATGGAGGGCTGGGAGGTGGGTAGGTCACAGAGGACCCATATGCGATGGAAAGATATCGGTGGGTCCTGAGTGGGAATGTGACACAGCACGAGTGGAAACAGGATGACTGATGGCATCATCCTGGTCAGAGAAAAGGGCAGCCTGGACTATGATGGGGGCAGAGGAGGTGGAAATAACACCAGACTAGAAATTTATTTTGGTGACAAAATCATCAGAATTAGTTTTTCACATCATCAGGATGTGAAAAGAAAGGAAAATGAACAAATCAAGGCTAGCCTTTGGGTTTCTGGATTGAGTAAATGGGAGGCTATAGAAGATGCAGAGTTGAGGGTTGGAGAGAACATAATTTTGAAGGGAAAACAAAGTGTTCTACTTTGTATGTGGTAAGTTTCAGATGTCTGTGAGGCATCCAAGTGGAGACATAAAGCAGGCAACTGGTTATAGGAATTGGATCTCTGAGGTCTAGGCCCACCGTACATAAATCATTAAAATAACAATGGTATGTATGTAAATGATTTTGATGAAAACATGGGATAGTGTAGAGAGAGAAGGGGATCCACCACTTGGCCTGAGGAACCCTAATACTTATATGGTCTCTAGGATATACTGGTAATAGAAAAATGCAGGCAGACTATTGTATATAAGCAGCTACCATTTATGTAAGAAACAGAGGAAAGAGGACACACATACAAACTTGCTTATATTAAAAAATAAAATAGTAGAAATGGCTACTGATAATAACCGCCTATGGGTGGGAGAGAATAGAGTGGAGAGGACAGAGAAAAGCTAGATTGGTTTTTAAGATCTATGTTAGAGCTATAAAAATGTATAGAATTATATAACAAAATTAAATTCAAATGGAAAAAAGAACAATACCTAAAATCAAAAGCAAAATGAAACAAGTTGGTGGTTTAACCACACAAAAAGGAATTATTTCAGTGACTTTAAAACAAAATAATTACTATCTAGTGGGATATATCCTAAGAACAATTAAATAAAAGCCTGAAACTTAAAACTTTTCAATAATCATATCAATCAGATTACTGAGAAATTATATATATATATGTGTGTGTGTACTTAGTTTACATACATGTAAAATAATAAATCATCTTAATATCAGGAGCCACGATTTTCAGGATAAGAGGAAAAAAGCCAAATATAAAGTCAAAGAAGTAAAAATAATGTAAAATTTGAATTGGAATTATCAAATTGACCTAATGATGTATATTTCCTAAAGAAGAAAAATATTTTTCCTACCTCTAGTTACTGAAAAGGTCTAGAAACAATATCTAACTGAGTTGAAGATACACCCTTAGTGACTATACTCTCTTTACCATTTCCCTCTAAAAGAAACCAGGACTTTTGGATAGCTGCTTTCGGGTCTGGGACAGGAAATGTAGAATAACCCGGAATAGCTTGTCATATCAGAAAGCAAAGAATCATCAAAGACTATTGGAATTGTGTTAAAAAGACTCAGAAGCCAAGTTGAATAGGCTCCTACTTGCTAGCTGAAGACAGGACAATTTAAACATCAAAAAGAATAATAACTGACCTAAGTACACAGAGAGGAAATATTGCAAGTGACTTTAAAGCACAGGGACTTGACTGTATATACTTAGTAGGATATATTGTATATTGTATATACTTAGTAGGATAGAAAGAACTGGGTGGGGGCTGGGTATTCACAGTAATCATACCATTGGTGGTTGTGCTGATATACTTATTGTGTTGATATACTTATACTGCTGACATACAAACTGTGGTGTATGTACTGTGGAATAAAGCAAATGAACAATTATATTCTAATTTTAACATTCCAAGTATTTTAAGAACTGGGATATTCAGCTTAAGAGAAAGGAATTAGACATATAAAAGCAGTTAATCCTGTAATCCTAAATTTGATTGGGTCCTGATTCAAACAAATCAACTGTAAAAAAATTATAAATCTTGGAGAAATTAAAATATAGATGATATTAAGCTTTTACTTATTAATTTTTTGTGTATTAATATTATGATCATGTTTAAAAAGTCTATCTTTTATAGATAAATATTAAAGTATGGATGACATAATATCAAAAGTTTTCTTCAAAATAATTCAAAGTGAAGGAGGAAGTGGGGAAGGGTCTGACCAAAACAAGAATTGCCATGTATTATTGAAGGTAGGTAATGGCACATTGGTGTTCATTTTCCCCTCTTTTCTATATATTTTAAAATTTCCGTAATATGAAAAAAGAGAGAGGGAGAAAAAGAGAAAACATGGAACAGAAATTAAACACCAGAATACCTAACTCTACCAGTAATAAACCAGATGATGAACATGCTTGTTAATGGTCTTGGAGCCCAGTTAACCTCGTTAATGAAAGAGGGGGTTGAATTAATATGTGTATTTTAATACTGGTTTATTTCATTTTACAAAAGGAAACTAAACATTTTTTTTAAAAGTACAGTGAACAATGATTTTCAAGTAAAAGCAATACTGTTGCAAATCCTAACTACATCTAGTGAATGAATTTTTATTCTATGACACCTTATATATGTTTATTTCATAAGCATGATTAGATAGAATTAAACATGCTCAAAAGAAAAGGAAAAAATTTAAAAGCAAAAGAATATTGTTAGCTCACCGTCAAAAGCTTGGTAGTGATTCCCGCATCCACCACAGCCTTGTGCATGGCACGTAACGTCTCTAGCTCTGGAGCAGCGATAAATACCACATAGGGCATAAACTCAGATGTCCTCAACACTTTCAGTGCCTGCATAGAAGAATAATTGTAAACCAATTTATGTGGTATAAGAACTTGAATTATGCTACGCTTTAGTATAAATCAAAGTCTATCTGCCCTCTTCCTAAAGATTAAGGACATAATTTAATACCTGTCCCCTCCTGTCCTTCTGATTCCATGTAGTACTTTACTAAAGTAGTGATCTATTTATCTCGTTCTGAACTCAGTCTCACTCCTCTTTGTTCCTCTTGAACAAAGGAAAGTATACAACTTAATGACCTAAAAATCATCAAGAGTGATGTAAGCTCTTTCTATGTTAATGGTAGAATTCTGTTAATATTGAAAAAGTAGAAATAACCTCAGTGTTAATTAACTGGAGGGTGGTAAATAATGAATATACTTCCATACTTTGAAGTACTATGCAGCAACTACAAAGAACAAAAAAAGCTCTAGAGTAACTGACATGAAAAGATCTTCAAGAAATACTGTTTAATAACAATGAAAAACCCTAAAGAATCTGTATAGAATTTTTCCATTTATGTAAAAGGAAACAACAAAAACAGAAAACCCATTAATTTTATATTTGTATTTAAGGCATATAAAATGACTAGAAAAACACTTACCAAACTATTAACAATATTTATCTCTGAGTAGGGAAGTAAGGTTGGGCTGAGTGTACAAGGGTGGGAAGAGATGGGTTAAGAGAGACATGGAATGAGAATAAAATGAATTTTGTGTGTGTGTTTGTTTTAGGTGAGAGGAGGAGTCACTTCAATTTTTTTTTTTTTTTTTAGTTTTTGGGACAGGGTCTTGCTCTGTTGCCCAGGCTGGGATGCAGTGGCATCATCATAGCTCACTGCAACCCAAACTCTTGGGCTCAAGTGATCCTTCTGCTTCAGCCTCCTGAGTAGCTGGGACTACAGGTCCACACCACTATTTCTATTTTTTGTAGAGATAGTGTCTTGCTATGTTGCCCAGGCTGGTCATGAACTGCTGGCCTCTAGAGATCCTCTCACCTCAGCCTCTCAAAAGCTAGGATTACAGGCATGAGCCACCACTCCTGGGCAATTTTTTATTCTTTATGTTGCAGCCTTGTTTGAGTTTTATTAATAAATTTGACATTTCTAAACATACTTGAGCAGGTAATACATACTAAACTTCTACTGCAGATCTAATCACAGTTTCTATAGCCTCTGTTGGTTAACTGATCAGAGATTTATTTAACTAGCTATGGATGCATAAGAAGGCTGTGTGTGTATCATTAAAGGGAATAGAGAGAGAGAGCCACCTTCCTACCCTGACAAAACAAACACCCCCCCCACCCAAAAAAAAAAACTCCACGGGAAATAAAATGTACAAAAATGACTTTGGTATCTATGCAGCTTACTTGTGGGTTGACGTCCAAAATGCAAGTTCGTCCAGTTTGGACAACTTCTAGAATAGAATCAATCTTGGTTCCATAGAGATTTCCTTCATATTCCCCATGTTCCAAATACTTTCCAGCTTTGATATCTGCTTCCATCTCAGATCGTGACACAAATTTATATGCCTGGCCATCTTTTTCATCTTCCCTCGGTTTCCGTGAAGTAACTAAATAAAATAATGTTGAGAATTTGTACAAAGAGATTGTAGAGTGTAAAGATTAGACTAAAATACACAGGTAGCTTAACATTTTTGCACTTAATGCAGGGGTCAGTAAATCATAGTCTATGGCCAAATCTGACCTGCTTCCGATTTTTGTAAATAAATTTTACTGGACCACAGTCATGATCATTCACTTATGTATCATTCATGTTTATTTTCCCATTAAAATGGATTAGTAGTTATGACAGAGACTGTATGGCCTCCAAAGACTAAAATATTTATCACATAGCCCTTGAATAGAAAAGATTTGCTGACTCCTGATTTAGAGGAATATTTTATGAGGCAGACCCAACATAAAATTTGTATCAAAAATGTGCTTTTTAAAGTCATTTTGTAATTCAAAATATATTTACCTACAAGCAGAGACTTCAATTAAGTTCTTAATTATGGTGAGTCTTAAGGGTTAGGCATGTTACCTGTGAATATCTTTTCCAATTGAACAGCACACTTTCCTTAAAGAATCTATTATATCCTTCCTTTCCACTTTAACATTTCCTAATTGAGTGCTCAAAAGGTGAGCAAAGTTCACCTATTCTTAGTTGGTAATATCAATCTTCTGAAGTATAGTTTTATCCACAAATTATCTATCCTTTATCTTGTCTCAACCCCAAACCTTTCTTTTAGTTTCCTGTTTATTGATACTCCCAAACGTTAAATGTCCTATTTTTACACTTCAGTGGTGGAGCCGGCCACCTCATTATTGTTATGGTCTATTAACCTCCTCTACCCTGACCTGTTCTTTCTGGGAGAATGAGAGTGAATAGCCCAAGTCAAAATTTAGACGTAGGGGACCTTTTTGTCTGATATGTTAGAGTTTTGAATACTTTCAGAGCCATAAAACTCTTTTGCAAGTTGGTCTGTGCTAATAATGGATTATTATCATCTTTCAAACTGTTGCAAAAGTATACTTTCTGACAACTTTGCTAACAACTTTGAAGAAGAGAAATAATTTTTAAAAAAAATATGGAATGCTTCATGAATTTGTATATCATCCTTGGGAGGGGGCCATGCTAATCTTCTCTGTATCATTCCAATTTTAGCACATGTGCTACTGAAACAAACACAAGAAAAGTAATTTTTGTGTGTGTTATTTCAAGCTTAGCCTTAATCTGAGCTTGGTTGGATCAGATATGAAAAAGTACCTATTCCACTAAGTACTTATAAATGTAGATTATGTGACCAAATCATTAAGTACATAAAATTAAAATGAGAAAGTAATCTAAATAAAAAGTTGACAGTGTTTTGATTATTCCTAGAATAAGCATGAGATGTGAAGAAAACTTTTATAGGAACAAATGAACTCAAGCTCAAAAATAAGGATGTATCTAATTCATAAATAAGGTCATTATGCACAACAGGACTCTCTCTCCTGTTGTTTTCTGGCTCAACTTTGAAGGGGGTCATTCCAAACCCCTGTGAAAAGCATTTATAAAGTAAGCTCAAGAATCTTTAAGATGCTATGATGGCTTTTCATATGTAAAACTGTGTGATCTCTAAGGTTTCTGAATTATTCCCCAAAAGTATATGATAAAACTTCTAAGGCAACTTTAAACTCCCCACATGAATGCAAAATAAAAGTTGGCTCAATCTGTGGACATAGTTTTAAAGAGTACTGTTTTCTAGTGAAGTCCTACAATGAAACCATATACGGAAATGTGCTGCTTAAAATAAATATGCATATGCACACGTATTACCCCTATCTCCACCTCCCAATATGTTGAGGGAATCTTAATTCTCAGTGAAATGTTCTTTACAAGTGAATTTTAACTACAATCTAATTCTCTATTGAATACTCCAAAAAATTAAAAAATAAAAATCCATATTGCAACATACTTAAACTTCTTTCCATTCTTAGAATAGAGAAGTTAGAACAGAATGGCTTGACTACAACTGATTCTTTAAGCTTATATACTGAGCAACTAAATAATGTGATTTTCTTAGAAATGAATTTTTGTGACTGATAGGCAAAATTCTAAATATTAGCAGTTCTTCAAGTAATGAGGACACGATCAACAAAGTAACACTTCATTTGTTATCTAAGCTCAAGAGTCAATGTTATTCTCTTCTTCAGATGGCTAAAAATATGAAAAACGTTTTTTAGAAGAGTTAATGTTAAAGAAAAAACAGGATTCATAAGGTAGCTTATCCTCCTGGAATAACAAAGTTTTTCTACTTTATTTTAGAATCATTTTATAATATATAAAGAAAATTAAATCAACTTAATACAATGCCAGCATTTATTACTTCCTTTCCTATACCACTTCTCCATCCATACAATCTGACAATTTGTAGCACAATATTGTGTATGAGAAATTAGGCAAACTTGTCACAATCAGTGTTTCTTTTCTGTGCTGATTCTGAGACTTTAAGAAAAGCTAGATGCTATATAAATGTGAATGACTTAAAGAAAATTAAAACACACCCACATATATAAAGAAGTGAGAGTTAACTTGATGTATGGATATACATAAATCTTTCCATATAAAAATTCAGACTTGAATCTTTACTAAAAATAAAGGTCAGTTTAAAGGTAAAATAGAACATCTTTCTGGAAATTAATTTGAAAATCAAATTAATTTTGAAAATCAAGAAGTTTAAACTTTTATATCTACCTTTTGATCTAATAATTTTACATCTGAGATTCACGTATTTACACTTTACCATCTCTTTATTTGTAACAAAAATACCCCTCCCACAACAGCAGTAATGGTTACTTTAAGTGTAGCATACTTATATGCTGAAATATTAAGAAACTACTAATAGATTATGATTTTTTAGTGTTTTTACTGTGCTAAAATATACATAAAACTTACCATTTTAACCATTTTTAAGCGATAATTCAGTGGCATTAAGTACATTCACATTTTTATATAACCATCAGCACTATCCATCTCTAGAACCTTTTCATCATCCCAACTGAAACTCTGTACTCATTAAACAACTCCCCATTAAGCTCTCCCCCAGCCCTTGGTAACCACTACTCTACTTTTTGTCTCTACAAATTTGACATATTCTAGGTATCTCATATAAGTGGAATCACACAATATTTCTCCTTTTGCATCTAATTTCACTCAGCATGTCTTCAAGGTTCTTTCATGTTGTACCATGTACCAGACTTTCATTCTTTTTAAGGTTGAATAATATTCCAGTACACATCACATTTTGTTTATCTATGCATCTATCTATAGACATTTGGGTTGTTTCTACCTTTTGACTATTATAAATAATTCTGCTATGGATGCTAGTGTATAAATATCTGTTTGAATCCCAGATTTCAATTCTTTGGGGTATATACCTAGGAATTGCTTGATCACATGATAATTCTATGCTTAATTTTTTAAGGATACAAGGATACATTATACTGTTTTCTACACTGGGGACATCATTTTACATTCTCACCAGTAATGCATAAAGGTTCTCACATATTTCCACATCTTCACCAACTTATTACTTTTTGTTTCTGTTTTTTTTCTAAAATATAATAGCCATGCTAATGAGTATGAAGTGGTATATCCTTGTGGTTTTGAATGCATTCCCCTAATGGTTAATGATGTTGAGCATATTTTCATGCACTTATTGGCTATTTTTATACTTTTTTTTGAAGAAATGTCTATTTGCCCATTTTTTATTTATTTTTTATTGCTTTGTAAGATTAATGTTTACAAAGATGCTTTAATGACTAGTGAGAAAAAAGCTCATGATGTTCATTTGTTTATCAAATATTTTTTGGGTATATACTATGTGCCAAACCCTGTTCTAGGTGCTGGGTCTACAGAAGTGCAAAAGACAGACGAGTTCTCTGTTCTCTATGCCTTAACATGGAGATAAGTGAGTAATCAAATAACAAATAAGAATTTAAGTGCTAAAAGACAACCACTAAGCAATGGAGAAGCTCCTGTAAGTTGAATGGCCTGTGAAGGCCTCTGAGAAAGTAAGACTTGAATAAAAAGTAAAATTCAAAAGCATGTGAAAATCCGGGAGGCAGAGTGGGGTAGACGGACTAACAAGAACAAAAAGGCATGAATAATAAGCTTGAGGAGTTTAAAGAAAAGAAAGATTAGTGTGTTAAGCCGGGGGAAAAAAAAAGTATACAAATTTTATATGAACAATACAACTGTAATTCTGCAATTACAAATTCTGTAATTAGAAGTTATTTAAATTGTTTTCTTTATGCTTATAAACAGAATGTCAACAGGACTTTAACTGTAGTCATAGAATTTCACTCAAGTCCTAAGGGGGTGCTAGAAAGTCAAGGATCTATAGCCTCTTTCAGAGTTTAACAAAAAGTGGCCAACCTGGACTTGGGATCATCTATCTCCCTATCTTATATATATTCAAAAAGGAGTCACAGAGGTTCGCAGGGGAGAATGCTTCATTTTCTTTTCCCTACCCCATGGTAAAATGATTCTCCCTGGAGAATTCTGAAGACTCATAACATGTCATAACAGTGGGCTCAAGAATGAGTTTTCTGTGGCCTAATGTATGTATGTATGTATGTATGTATGTGCATATATAGCCTACTTGAACTGTTCTGAAGGTACTCTGCACAGAAAGATGGTATGAGCAGTAGAGAATGAAGCAAAAAGAGAATATAAAGTATGGGATAGGAGCTGGACAGCTAGAAATTGTAATATCCTTGGCCAAGGAATTGCAGAGTATGGAAGTCTCCATGGAGTCTCCAAAGAACCTGCAAATAGCCCTCATTGAAGAGACAGTATTTGGACATTCATGACATAAAGGACTTTAACAGGCAAGATTTTACATGACAGCACTTTATTTCTTTTCTTTTAATTCCTAATTCTTCCTGCCCTCTCTTGAGAAACCAGAAATAGCAGAGGAGGATGTAAAGGTAAGGTAATAAACTATACCCTACTCTTCACAATGCAAGTCCTGAACTATGGATCAGGAATCAGCTGTGAGGAAGGGAAAAACTGTGAACTGAATGCAAGACTGAAGTTTTAAGGGGATTAGTCTTTCAAAAAAATACAGTCAGCCCTCTTTTATCTATGGGTTCCATAACTGTGGATTCAACTAGCCACTGGTTAAAAATATTTGGAAAAAAAGATTGTGTCTTTACTGAACATGCAGAGATATTTCTTATTGTCATTATTCCCTGAACAATACAGTATAACAGTTTATATATACATTGTACTAGGAATTACAAGTAATCTGGGGATGATTTAAAGTATATGGGAGCAGCGGCGCCCAACCTTTCTGGCACCAGGGACCGTTTTCATGGAAGACAATTTTTCCACAGATTGGGGCAGGGAGTGGTTTTGGGATGATTCAAGTGCATTACATTTATTGTGTACTTTATTTCTATTACCATTATATAGTTATATATAATGAAATAGTTATACAATTCACCATAATACAGGATCTAATGCTGCCACTGATCTGACAGGAGGCAGTGATGTGAGCAATGGGACTCCTCATCGCTTGCATCACCGCCTGAGCGTCGTCTCCAGATGGGACCATCTAGTTGCAGGAAAACAAGCTCAGGGCTCCCACTGATTCTATATTATGGTGAGTTGTGTGATTATTTCGTTATATATTAGAATGTAATAGTAAAAGAAATAGCGTGCACAATAAACATAATGTGCATGAATCATCCCAAAACCATCCTTGCCCCAGTCCATGGAAAAATTGTCTTTCATGAAAATAGTCCCTGGTGCCAGAAAGGTTGGGGACTGCTGCTATACTACACCATTTTTTTTATCAGGGACTTGAGCATCTATGGATTTTGGTATCCATGAGAGGTCCTGGAACAAATCTTCCACAGATAAGAGGGATGACTATACCTGAAAATGAGTCTTATTTGACAAAATGATTGTTCTGATAACTGAAAGTGATTAGAAAGTTATAGAATCTTCCAGGGGGCTGATGAAAAAAGGGGAGGAAGAAAGAAGATCTGACAGAGCATGTGTGAAGTCAGCAGTTGGATAAAGATAGAGCTCTTTCTAGTATGTACACCAAAGAGCTCAACCATTCAACAAGCCAGTTAGTTACTAACTGGCAGCAATAACTTAGTCAAGGGACACTGAGAAATGAAGTTTATCTGTATATTCTAACAAGGTGAGAAGAGATTTTGGAGGACTGATAGCTGTTTCCTCAAATTTAGGAAAAGATGATATATTAATATATTATTGATAAATATTAAAATTGTGTGAAAGTTTGTTGAGGTTGTTGAGAATATTTACACTGTTTCAAAGTATTTTTAAATAGATTACTTAATCACAAATGGAAATTACCTTTTATAGTGGAGAAATCTAGCAAATTTCTAAATCTAAATCAATAAAGTTAAAGGATAAAACATGATTTATGTCTTTCCAATAATGCATTACCTAAACCTAATCATGAGGAAACAATCAGGCAAATTCATACTGAGGGATATTTATTCACCTTACTAGTAATTACATTAAATGAACAAAAGACTCTAAATAAAAGGCAGAGATCGACAGAATGAACTGAAAAAAAAAAAAGATCCAACTATATGCTGTCTACAAAAGACACTTTTGATTCAAAGACACAAATAGGTTGAAAGTAAAAGGATGGAAAAGATACACCATGCAAACAGTAACCCAAAGAGACCTAGAGTAACTATACTCATATCAGACAAAACAGACTGTAAGGACAAAAACATGTTACTAGAGACAAAGAATATTTTATAATGATGAAAGGGTTAACCTGTCAAGAAGATAAAACAATTAACTATATCTATATCCACACCCTCCCCCAACAATAAAGGCCCAAAATACATGAAGTAAAACCTGACAGAATGAAAGGGAGAAATAGACAAGGCAACAATAATAGCTGGAGAGTTCAATACCCCATTTTCAATAATGGATACAACAGACATGACAATAAGAAAACAGAAGATATGAACAACATTGCAAACCAACTAGACCTAACAGACATCTATAGAACACTTTGCTCAACAACACCAAAGTATACATTCTTTCTGACAGACCATACCTGAAGCCATAAAACGACTCTCAGTGAATTAAAATGAGAGAAATCATACAATGTTTCGACTACAATGGAATGAAATCATTAATTTATAACAGAAGAAATTTTAGAAATTCAAAAATTTGTGGAAATTAAACAATATACTCCCAAATAATCAATGAGTCAAATAAGAAATCACAAGTGAAATTAGAAAACGCTTTGAGATGGAGATGGTGCAGATGGAGAGTGAACAAGTTACTGATGGAACACTTCCAGGGTGCTAGTTGTTGGGCAGCAAGTTTACCACCTCAAAGAAGTATTATGGTTAAACTAAACCCATTCCAAGATTCTGTGGCGAGCTTGAAGCCCTCAGACATCTGTCTTAAGAGCTACCGATGAGGAAAAAGAAGATTGGCACTGTGGTGAGCTCCAAAGAAGTGAACAAGGTAAGATGGCTTATTCAAACCTATTAAGAGCTCACATGGATGGGCTGAAGAAGGGGGACAAGAAGAATAAGAATAAGCAGCACAGTGAAGGGCACTGAATTTCTTGCTTTTACCAACTAACCATTGAATTGCTATTTTTCCTTTGGTTTTTACTTTTGGCCACAAAGATAGGCTCTGGTTCCCCCACCATAACTGTTTTCATGTGAGATCGGGGTCATTTTGGAGGGCAATAGGGTGGTTGTGGTAAGAAGCAAGTTTATTTTAGATCTGGTTAATTGGTCTGTGTCACATGGTTGCATATTTCTGGATGTACGTATGTACATGTTTGTATGTTTGTTTATTGACTGACTGACAGACATAGTCTAAGTCACAGAAGACTGTGGATTATAGTTTAAAAGTTTTTGTAGCCATCTACAGAGAAATGTATCATTAAACCTATTTATAAAAAAAAAAAAGAAAGGAAGAAAGGAAGAAGTTTGAGGTGAATTAAAATCTACTCAAAAGAACAAAACACACTCTATAAAAAAGACACCTGCACTCG
>CAUYPO010099766.1:0-16414 GCA_963574435.1 Cheirogaleus major | reverse complement strand
TCATATGCAGAATAAAATTGTTTTATTTTCAGGCAATTGTGAACTACATATTTATACCACTGTCAATTCAAAGTAAATTTTTGCTCCATAAGTTTCTTAGTTTAATAAAAATACTTTTTAAATATGACTCTGTGCTTTATCAAAATTTGCATTCATATTAGCACAAATTTGCATTTATATTAGCAAAAACCAATGTTTTCTTTAATATTAACTTTTCAGACTGATTTTATAATAACATTTCCACAAATGTCAGATATTTTATCATTGGCATAATGGATTCTCAAAAGCCTTAATTTATTTGCATTAATTGGATAAAAAATCAAACCATTATTGAATTAATTGACTTTGCTCATTGAAGTATCTGACGACACTGATATCAAATACTTCTAGCATGTATCCTTAATTGTTTGTGAAGTATTTTTTTGGCAAATCAAGCCAGTGTATTAGGAGCTATTTCACATTATCTAGGTGTTCTAGTGATGGGAGAGCATTGTTTGGATAAGTAATAAAAGAAAATATAATTTGAAAGTTGATATATATTACATTGCCTTGATTTTCACAAAATCTCCTACTTAGATTGCAATAAGCTTTTTACATGATTGGGTTAAACTGATGTATCATCAAATTAGATATGTCTGAGCCATTGTATTTCCCAAAATGGTCTTTTTTTTTTGTATTATTATTATTTTTTTTTTTTGCTTTGAGACAGAGTCTCACTCTGTCTCCCAGGCTACAGTGAGTGCCGTGGCATCAGCCTAGCTCACAGCAACCTCAAACTCCTGGGCTCAAGCAATCCTTCTGCCTCAGCCTCCCAAGTAGCTGGGACTACAGGCACACGCCATCATGCCCGGCTAATTTTTTCTATATATTTTTAGTTGGCCAATTAATTTCTTTCTATTTTTAGTTGAGACAGGGTCTCATTCTTGATCAGGCTGGTTTTGAACTCCTGACCTTGAGCGATCTGCCCGTCTCGGCCTCCCAGAGTGCTAGGATTATAGGCGTGACCCATCGCGTCCGGCCCCCAAAATGGTCTTAATAATTTCAATATAAATTTCTTTTGCCGAGGATTACAACTAAATTTGTCAATAGAATTCATAAGTATTATTTAGATTCAGAAATAAATCCTGAATGTTCATATAAATTTTCATATCATTATTGGTTTAATTTTAGTACATAGATCAAAATCACTTATATCAAGAGTATCACTGATTCTTAAAGTAATATCTAGATCCATGCTGTAAGTTATTTTTCTCTCAGAATTTCAATACTAGGATAATATAAGTAAAAGTTTTTAAAAAGCAGTATGTTATTCTTTGTGTTCATATCTCCTTTCATTTAGGACTATACCTTGATTTAAACTAGCCAGTTTCTTCAAACATTAGTTTTGAAATTAGCTTTTGTGACTTTTCTCTTTCATAGTCATAAAATTGTTTTCATGCCATTTTTGCCATTTTCTTATAATGTATTGGAATACAACTCTGTTGAATATTTTATATGCATTTTCTTTCTCTTTAAAACAATTTCTCTATCTTTTAAAAATATTTCAAACCTATGGAAAGTCAACAACAAAACAGATCTACTTGTTTCTTGTGAGTGTATGTCAAAACACACATCAAATAGTAGTTCATATTAACTGACAACATAATGTGCATATCTAATTTTTTTATAACAGAGGCCATGATTTTCTCCTCTTGGTGAAGGATCTATTTTAATTAATTGTTTTTGTGAATACTATACATTGGATAATTTAAATTTAGTTGCTTGATATTATTAATTCTTCTGACTGGGTATCTGAGGGTAGTTTTAACCTCATCTTTTACATATGATTCATCAAGTCATTCTATCTTTTAGAGAATCCATAAAATATTGTAAGTGATGTTTGAATCATTCTGAAGAATGTTATTATAATTAGTACAATTGAGATCGAGTCTCCTAGTAACGTTCCCAAATTCCACATGATATATGGCACTAAAAAATTTCAATTTCTAGCCAAAATTCTAGATTTTTTTATTCTTATCAGTACTATTATTAAAGTTTCAATTAATGGTTTTAATTACATGTTACTTTTTAAATCTACACACAAGTCGAAGCCTGCATTTTTAAATGTGAAAAACCAATGATGCAGTAATCAGTTTAAAGTTTTTCTTCTTCTTATAGTTCAAAAATGTATAAAATAAATCTCAGTTGTTTAATGTGACTCTTGTCCTATTACAATCTGCTTAAACTGAATGTTTATTTTAAAAATTTCATTAACAAGGAAAATAGAGAAAGAAAGAGTAAACATCTGTAGTGAACAATCTCTGTCAGCTTGGGTTCCTGATTAAAGGTTGGTTTTGAAATTAGAACCATGTAGTAACATTTAATCCATGCTTTTTCATAAAAATTCAGATTCTTCTTTTTCTATTTGAATCTATTGCTTTAAACTACTATATTTAAAATTATCTTGATACTTAAATATCCTGTCACTTATGGAATATAACTTCTGAATTTGGTGTGGAATATCCTTTTAATTAGCTATTAATTTTCAAAGATTTTTATTTAGAATTATATATATGTATATATATAATGCATGTATTCATATGTATGTCAGCCAGCATGAATATGTATGCATAAAGATAATTCTCTAAAAAAGTTTTACATATATTATCCTTTCCATGCTTTTTAAGAGTTTTATAAAAAAAAGAAATTATCATAAAGTGAGTATGAAATAGTATTTATTTATGTGAAATATATTTCATATCTATATGCATACACATACACATATATATACACATACACAGAAAATCATAGTTACTTCGGAGCCTCTACTGTTCTCTGTGGCAATTATAATGTTGTATTGTAAAATCAGCTATATTTTCAGATTTATTGGCATTGATTGTATCTTATATTATTTTATGCATTTTAAATCTTCCCCATATCACTTGGTATGCTTCACTTCTCATTTCTAATTCCGTTTTTATTTGCACTTTTGCATTTTTTGTTAATTAGATTGCCAAATGCTTATCTATTTTATTTCAACAACAAGCACACTGCTGCATTTACTTATCTATTTTGTTGAGACTCATATTTAACACTGCGATGCTGTAAGGGAAAATAATATAAATTACATACATATATTTTTGGGTTGTTTACATTGTGAGGTTATTTGACTCTAGGATATGAGTCCATAAATGGTAGCATAGTGTCTTAGTATGTAGAAACATACCTATTTTTAATCCTTAGAGAAAGAAATAGTAGGTGTATTATGAGTAATGTAGGCCTTTTTGTAGAGATGGAAATAATTGGGAAACTGTGGAAGTACAGCAAGTGATCCCTTGAGAATGCAAATGACTTTGGGTTGCTTTGAGTATGTGGATAAATTTGCATATGGCTCCCCTTTTCTGAAGGGTGATAATGAAGAAGGGGTCTGGGTTGCATTGGGTACAGCATTTTTTCCCAATGATCACATTTTATTAATCTTCACCAGGCAATGCATTTGTAGATAGAATCCTAGGATATTTTTATGAAGGACACTTTAAGATATGATTGGGGATGGGGGTGGAGCATGGGAAAAGGAAACCAAGAAGACCTACCTAGGTCATTCAAGGGACAGAGCATGGCATAGAATAGGGAGATGAATATGTTTCTGTTGCACACAGAAAACAGCATAATTCCGGCAACTCAAGGGATTGCAAAATTAGTGCACAGGATCTAATAGTGAACATCATTAGCAGAGAAGAAAAAAAGTATCCTTGAATTGTTGTAAGAGGAGAGAGGTGCTATAAGTAACACTTAAATGCAGGAGAGAACAAAAATGATGGTCAGCACATAGTGACTCTACATGAGTGTTATATCACTAAGGAGTCAGTGGTAGCAAGAACAAACAAAAAGAGGTTACAACTTATTTGCTATTCTTTTCATAGAGAGTTGGGAGTTTTGTCAACTCCTCTTGAAACTATTCAGGCTTTGATTAATCTAGTGACCACATTGATTAATACACTGTGGCAGAAGCAGTGCTAAATGACATCCAAGGAAAGACAGTAAAAGGCCTTAGGGCTTCAAATTGGCCTCTTGGCAAGCTTGTGCTACTGGAATAGTCTCTCTCTGGATGACTTTTCTTTCTGCGCCTTTTCTGGCAACCCATGCCAGGCTGTGAAAAGTCCAAGCCACATAGAAAAGCCACATGTGGGTACCCTGAACAACAGTCCCAGCTAAGTCCAGCCTGAGAGTAATCCTAGGCCAAGCATCACATGTTAAAGAAAAGGCCTTTTGTTAATTAGAGCCCCCCCAAATTCAAGCCACTTCCAAGTATTTGAATCTTCCCAGATCACAACACAGATATGGTGGAGCAGGAACAAGCTACTCATGTTGTGTCCCCTTTAAATTTCTCATACAGAGAAACCATGACTGGAATGAAAGAGTATTTTGTACCTCTAGATTGGAGTAGTTTGTTATGCAAAAGGTAATCAGAACAAAACACACAAACATGTATGTATGTAGCTGGCAGGATGGGAAGTTTACAATAAGCTGAAGACAGAAAGGATATACTGGACAAGAACAGAAAATGTGATATTTTGTACCAGAACACTATTAAAAATTTTTAACCACAAATTTATTTGAAGCCTATCCTTCTAAGTAATCAATATAATAATTACTTCAGATATCCAAGTAAATTTTTATTTGATTCTGTATGTTTTAACTTTTACTACTATTTCTCTTTTCTATACTCAAATTATTCTCACTATGATTGATGGGAACCTTTTCAGTTTAGTCTTGCATTCTACTTTTTTTGAAATGTTGTTAAAGTATGAAACACATACAGAAAAGTGCATAAATAATTTTATTCCTTGACAGATTTTCTCAAAGGAGACAAATGTTTTTATCTGTTAATTAGAGTAATGAAATGAACTTTTTAAAATTACAACAATTTTTTTTTTCATTTTCCCCTTAAATAAAACCCTCAAGGATGTTGCTATTCTATTCTAGAATAATCAGAAGAAACTATCCCATCTCACAATCCTGGTAGTCATTAATCTTACCATAATAATCAAGTGTAGTAGTCATTTGGCTCTCTAAGGTTTTGCTTCAGAATTAATTATGCATAATGCCACTGCATGTCATTAATTACTGTTAGACTATTTCCCATTGACTATAATTGGCACTGAGTCTAAGGATATTTGTAAATAAATTTCTAAATCTCATCTTTAAAGACCTATTACCTGTGACCATTCCTGGAATATATACTGAACCTTCCAGGTCCCATCAGAAAGCTGATCCAAGCTAGCTATGTCAAAACAGAGAGGCTAAATGTGGAGATTTAATATGTATCAGTGGAGATGTAAAATTTGAAAAATGGACATGAGGAAACACTGAAATAATAACTTCAGTAAGATGCCACTGTTTGGTGTTACAATTAAGAAAGCTTTCATTTATTAGAATATAGAAACTTGAAGGTGGAGTATGCTGTTTAACTGTATGTGTTAACTCGACTGGGCCATGAGGTGCCCAGATATTTGGTCAAATGTTACTCTGGGTGTTTCTATGAGGATATTTTATATGAGTTTAACATTTAAATGAGTAGACTGAGTCAACTAGATTGCCCTTCCCGATGTGAATGGGCCTCATCCAATCTGTTGAGAGCCTAAACAGAACAAAAAGGCTGACCCTCCTCAGAATAAGAAAGAATTCCTGAATGCCTTTACTGTCTTCTATCTAGGACATCAGATTTTTCCTGCCTTAGGAATTTAACTGAAACATCAGCTCTTCCTGGGTTTTGAGACTGCTGGCCTTCAGACTTGGACCGAAACTACACCATCAGTACTCCTGGGTCTTCAACTTGCCAACAGCAGATCTTAGAACAAGTCAGCCTCCATAATTGCATTAGGCAATTTATTATAATAAATCAAACACTCTCTCATATATATGTATATATATATTAACATGTGTGTGTATATATATGTATATATGTATGTATGTATACATAAATACTTTGTTTTGTTTATCTGGAAACTGGAGAACCCTGACTAATACAATGGGCTTCAGAAATAAGACTCAGTTTTCTGAAGAAGGGGCACAGGTAGCTCTAAATAGGAATGAAGATGCTGTTTCTGGGAGTACCAGAAAAAAACTGAAAGTGATAATTAATGGCTTCTACCTGGATTAAGAGCCAATTCTTTGGCAAACCTTTCAGTAGAACAAACAAATAGAATTGTGCAAGTCCTTACTCTCTCCTCCCGCCTTCCAGTCTTCCTCCAATGACTCCCTTCTCAATTATAAAACCCAACAATAAAGTAAATTTGTATGGAAAATAATTTGGAATGTTCAGCATGGTCTCTGCTAGATGCTGCTCATGATCTTCCTTCTGTGGTTTTGTCCATTGTTTGTAAAAGCAGAGAAAGTTGTCTCTATTTTCCAAATCCACAGACTTCTCCATTTTTTCTATCCAACTCAGGCAGGAATCTTATTTTCTGTCTGGCAACATGCTTCTCCTGTCCAGTGTCTGAACAATAAATTTTCTCTCTGTGAATTCTCTCTTCTTGCCGTGTGGAAATAAGGCTGTATTTGGCATCAACGTTGTATTTGCCTTCTGCCTATTCTGATTTCTGAACTGTGCACAAAAGAAACTAAATGTTAACATATAAGAAGGAGAAGTAGGAGTCAAAAGAAACATTAGACTCATAACTTATTATACCAGACACAGTCACTCAAAACAAATCGGTCTAGTAAATAAATTTTACTTTTTATCATGACTTCCACCCACAGAGAATCTTAACTGTGATCTTTCAGACAGTAACACTACACTGTGTAGCCACGTCCATCACTAGGTCTTATTTTCGGGGTAGGGCTTATATTGTGCAAATGCTTAGAAATCCTGCTAGGGCTTATTTTATGGGTAGGTCTTATTTTCAGGGAAACACGGTATCTGTATTCTTAGAAAATGTATTTTTTAATATGTGCCTCTTCAGATGTCTGTCAAATCATTGAAGAAAGGGGATATATTATATTTATACTCTGTGTTTAGAATATCTTAGTAAATTTTAGTTTCATGGATTATTCTCATAGTCTGTATTTCCTATTTCTCAAAATGAGAGACATATATGATATCTCTGTTTTAAAGTACATTATAAAACTATGCAATGCATTTATACAAATAATAAATTTGCAAAATCAATTATACAACATAATTTTTAGTTGTTTTATCTGAAGCTGTACATAAATTAATAATATGTACACAAAATTTATTTTTTAACAAACTATTTAGAATAAATTTTTACTAAAATCATTCTCATGAGATCAAGTCATCTCATTTCAACCTCAGAAATACACACACACATATGCCAAAATAATTTCAGATTTTTATTTGTTGGAAAAATTCAATTTGTCAGACATATCTGAGCAAAAAATTCAAACAAAAATTTTAAGGATCTAAAAAAATAAATAAGCGTAAATTAACCATAAAAACATATGTTCAAAGTAACTAGGCTTAAAGCATAAATTTTCCATGAATACATAATGGCAATATATTAATATACTGAATAGTTATATATATTTTATATAATTTTATCACATAGATGACTATATCACATTTATATATATTTTATATAAAATTTTATCACATAATTTTATCACATAGGTGACGCTATGAGATAGTTGGATTGTAATTAGTTATATTATTTAACTTCAGTTCCTGTCTTCTTGGTAACTTAGAAGAGATACTTGTAAATGTAAATATAAACATGAAAATATAGTTAGATTTATTTGGAGCTAACTGAATTGCACAGATAGGATATTTAATTGAAGAACAGTTTGATTCACTTGGAAAATTTTCTAACTTTAATTTGTAGGGAAATGTAAAAAAAAATTGTAGGAAAATTAAAAAAATCATGTGTAACAATATAAGTTACTCAAAACCAAATAAAAATATTTTAGTGAGAATTAAAAACAAAATGAGATATAATGTTTTACAATGTGTGCATGTATGTATATGTATTTTTATATATTTCCTTGTTCAACATAAAATGAAATGCAGAAAAAACATGTTATCTATAAAATATAATGTTTAATATTAAATTATCCCTCTTTTTGAAATACATATTATATATTACAATAAAATTCCTTTAAAATCCATTTTTAATAAAGCAAAAGTGATTATTGTGAAGAGTTAAAAACATAAGTGAAAAATTGGTAAATGTGAAACTATTCCCACTATAAATGTGAATTCTATTGTAAAATGTGAAGTATATAATAGAAAATGTAAAATTCTATCCTCTTTTCATACTGCTTGATGAATATCAAAATTTGTAAGTCGATGCCCCAAACTGTGTTCCATGGTGCATAATGTGTATATATGTGGATTTGTGTTTATGTAAGTCTAAATTTAATATTGGGATGGAAAATAAAACTATTTGAAATAATCAATGAACTATATAATACTTTCAAATTAACTTAATTTATTTTATCCACATAAGCTTTCCTAAAAATTAAATTGTATATATCCCTTGTTTAATCAATTATATTTTGAACTACTTCTTTATAAGTCATATGATACTCAAATGAGTATGTATTTTTAACAACTGTTTCTACAGAATAAGAAAACATTGACCCTGCTTTTTTTTTCCCTCTCTCTTAGAGACTAGGTCTTGCTCTGTTGTCCAGATTGGTTTTAAACTTTGTAACAGCCTCCCAAGTAGCTGGGACTACAGGCACATTGCATTGAATGTAGCGACCCTGGTTTTGGAGATATAGTAAAATAAAGAGATTTTTGTAACTGAGGTATAGCCAATGTGCCCAGAAATGTTTTGCACATTTATAACTAACTTAAGTTAATTGCCTGGTATAGAAAAAATATATGACAATACATAAAAAGTCATTAATGGGTTATATGTACATATTTTTCTTATGGTCCTTAACATCATATTTTAAACAATTTTACAACAGGATGACTTTATTAGTATTGGTTCCTAACAGAAATAAAGTAGTAATATGAAATTTTAAAATGTGCTAGAAGGGTTATAGCTTTACTTAGTATTTTCACACATGACACTGCTCATTCATTCAAATTAACAAATGAGTGTTCTTCTAAATTAAATAAAAATCATTGTAGTTAATGGGTTAAAATTCCTCCCTATTGAAGGATATAACCAAATTTTTAAATGACACATAAATATGGCCCTAATCAATGATGTAAACAGCTTTATTTTATAATATAGCCGAAACAGTTTTTCTCGGGTTCATTAATGATAAATATAAGACCAGTGGCTTCCTTGATAAAGCTTAAAATGTGTCAAGGCTATCACACATTGTATTCATCATTTACATATAGCCTATTGACAATTCACAGCTAAAGAATCATGCACAAAGATAGTAACATCATGATTCAGTGCTAATTAACTGCTTTTGGTAGAAGTCTTTCCTGTTAATACTATCATATCATGCTCAAATATTTAAATTATGTTCTACAGGGTGTGTTTTATGTTGTTTCAATTAATCTATCATTCCTTTGCTTATTACTGCTACTATATAACACAGATGTTCCTCTAGCATTTTACAATTTTAATATATCCTTAAGTAGAATGTAAAATTAATATCAAGATAAATATATATGAGGTTACAAATTAATCATTAATTTAAATCAACCATATAATTGTGTAGAGAGTATATATCCAATAGAGAGTATATATCCAAATTGGAATGGGCTCTGTATTGTAAACATCACTTTTTAAAAATTAATGCTTGGTTTGTGAATCCAGATGTGATGCCAAGAAAGTAACTACAGTGTTTTAGTTCACCTAGTTTATCATAATAGTTGAATCTTTTTCTTTTGAAGTTAAAGATTTTTTTTTAAAAAAGCTGAGATTTGGATTCAATCTCTAAAACTTCTTTGTATACAATCCTAAACAACTGATACAAATAAGTGTGTTTACCCATGTACGTGTTTGTGTGTGTGTGCATGATGGTCTGAGTATTCTTCTACTATCCACAACACATGGTTTAATGAAAAACCCATAGTGGTAAAGAAAAATAATGTCTTATTGATATTCTTAGGTCATCTCTCTTTTGTCATTTCAGTGGTTTGTTGATCAGTTTTAGTTTTTCATTCATGACCTCCTGGTTTCAAAGCAGAAGCACTAATAACAAAGTGTTAGAGTTCTCAATGTCAAGTTGAAGACAAAGTATAGTTTTAAAATCAGAAAACTTTCAACTGTCTTAAGTGTTTACTTCTGTGCTGTTCATAAACCATTAGAATTAAGTAGAAATGAATGTATTTCCTCAAATTTCCTAGTGTTAATATCTCAACAACTTGAGATATACTCTGTTACTACACAGACTTAAAATATAAAGTAGTTAAAATGAGTCTACCTGTTGCTTAAATGCTATCTTTAATTCTTAGCTATTGATGCCAATGTATAGTTAATAAAGACTATATAAAAAGATTCTAATAAAATTCTGTTTATCCATGAATTTCAAAATGCAGGAAAATGCAAGAAACTAAATATCTACTTACCATATGATGCAGCAATTCCATTCACACATATTTATCCAAAAGGACGGAAAACACATAAGTACACAAAGAACCACTTGAAAGTTTATAACAGCTCTATACAAAACCTGGTAATAAGTAAATGTTAATGTGAGAATGGATAAACAAATTGTAAAAAAAAATCAAATACAGAGGAATGCTATTCAGCAATAGAAAGTAGGAAGCTATTGATACATTAAACAGCATTTTTGATCACATTATCCTGAGTAAACAAAGCCAGACACAAAATAGAATGTACTGTTCAATTCCACTTTTAGAAGATTGTAGAAGAGCAAAATTAATCTATAGAATCTATAGTCTTAGAAAGCACATCAGTCATTACTTGGAGCTAAAGAAAAGAGCATAAGAACATTTTAGGGACTAGGAAACTTTTCGGGGTTATAAAAATGCTTTCTATCTCCATTGGGGTGGTATATACTAGGATATACACATTTGTTAAAACTCATTTAAAAATTACACTTAATTCATATATAGTAATAACATTCATTGGGTGTTGGGTAGATGGGAGAGGGGAGGTGGGGATGGGTATATACACATGTAATGGGTGCAGTGCTCACCGTCTGAGGAACGGATGCACTTGGGGCTCTGACTTGGATGGGGCAGGAACAGTATGCAAAAAATGAACATTTGTACCCTATAATTTGTTGAAATAAAAAAATATGGAAACTAAAAGATAAACAAAAAATACACTTAAAATGAATGTGGTTTTAAAAATATAAATTATACCTCAATATATTGGATTAAATATTTTTAAATGTTAATATTTATTGCTCACTATATACAATCTCATGACTTTGCATATATTCTTTTACTTTTATTTGGTGATTCTTAATAGTGTCAAAAGTTACTTTACTGATATAAATGTTTAGCATTTTACTTCTAATATGAGCTTTGATTATTATAGAAATGGGTAATAAAAATCATGTAAATGGAAATAAAACGTTAAAGTTAACCCCATGTTCCCATTTGCAAAATAATAATATATTGTTAGTTTGAAAACTAGCATTTTCTTAATAATGTAAATATTATAGAAAGACCTAGTTTATTTTTTTGCAACCATGTAGTATAGTCTTTTTGATACAATTTATGGGTTACTTAATTTAACTGTCATAAATCTTTGATAACAGTTCTTACTATAAAGTAAATTTTCCCAGTTGAAAGCATTTTTAGAATTATTTCAATTAGTATGTTTTCAATATCTCTTTAGCAATTAAATCCTCATGAACAAGAGTATATATTATTTCAGTCAGGCAGTCAACAAGTATTTATTGAACTCTCATAGGATCTTGTATATTGTACTAATCAAAGTTATTACTTCCTTACAAGTGTTTATCAATCATGAGGATATTTTCCCAGAGTTGCTGTGAAATATGTTTCACAATTTTGATTAAATAGAAATGAAGTAAAAGGGAATAAATTGGCATTTCCATGTAAGACTTTCCCTTTTTATAGTATTGTACATGCTTTTTGAGAAATCTTTCCCAGTTGAGTATGTAAGGCATATTATACTGCCAATATTAATATCATGATACATATGTCAAGAATTGACACTTTACATATGAAACTTCTAAAAATTCCACTCATACCTCCATAAAAAATCAGAGTGATAGAAAAATGAGATACTGAAGCAGATAGGAATATTCTTGGGCATAATTTGTTTCTTATAAACTGTTTTAATTCAGGATTCTTTCTAATAGCAAATTGCATGCTAAAATTTACAAATTCTAAATTTACAACTTGACCCAAATACTAGAAATTACTGAGTCCCTCTGGATCCTGATCCTTTGGTTCTTCCTCATGAGGATAGTCAATACCACATTCATCCATCAATCATCACTCACATGTCCACACCACATATTAATTTCAAAGTTTTGCAAAGAGTGTATTCAAAGTTAGCTGCTTTACAAACAAATGTAACAATCCATGCATAATAACAATGTTCTTTGGAATATCACATAATAGTACTAAATATCAGGCAGTTTGGAATGCAGAAGTGCATTTAGACACATGTATACATATGCACACACAAGACTCAGTGAGATTTCAGGTGGATTTTTTTTCTTAAATCAGAAATCTCTTCTTATTTCTTGCTATACTAAGTGCAATTTTCTGCCAATTATAGCTTCTTCATTTCCTCCTAAGTATCCAGTCAGAAAATGATATGGATATACATTTGAAATTGTCAAAAATTGTGACTGATATAGAATACTGTCATTTTAAAAAAAATATTCAATCATTAAACTGTGAAAAGTTAAGCTAGTGAGAAGATGCAATCAGTAGCCAGGGGGCATTATTTGAAAACAGGCAAAAATCATTTTTGTAAAATGTCTGATGAGACATCAGCTTCCAGAGCATCTCACTAAGAAAGAAAAGTTTTAAATGAAAAAGAACAAACAAACAAACAAACATAGCTCAGGTACAATTCTGAGGGAGGGGTGCCAAATCTTACAACACACTACACAGGAAGAAGTTGCAGAGCAGAACAAGAAGGAACAAAAAAATATCAGCAGAATTCGACCCCTGACAGGCTTGGCATCCAGCAAAAAGGATAGGTGGAGTGGTTTGTTTTCTCCATCCCTGGTATCTCTGACAGTTGTCAGATTCTATAGCTGCTGGAGAGGCTTTCTACCCCCAGGAGCCCAAAAGCTATTTCCATTATAGAGCTAGGAGCTTCTTATTGACAAAGCACCAGGCTCCCGGCCCCCCAGGGGAGTTTCCTGTTACCACAGATTTGAGCCAGGATGGCAAGTACAATATTGCTTCTCTACCAACCATACACCTTTGTCTTCCCCAGGGGGGCTTCAACTCCTTAGGTTTTGTCTTGCTCATTCCCACGCAAACACTTCCCAACTCTGGCCCACACAGTTGGAGCCACACGGGTCCAGTGGGTCCTGCATGAGCTGTGTGATTACAGAGCCTAGAAATTCTGGGTGGGCTTCCTCCTGGAGGGAGGGACAGAGATGACCAAAGTACTAGCTTTCATCTATCCAGACTCTTTTCTTCCCATTTCCCTCCTCCACCTGTGACTGCCAAGAGAGAGATAGAGTGGAGCCACCACACTAAGGCTTCCACAGAGAGTGGGGATACAACCTTTCCCCTTAAGGTCCTGCAGTGGGCTGAGGATGCTTGGATTGTGAGCTCTCTGCTCACTGCCTCTCCCTAATGCTGTTTGCCCAGCAACTCCATAAGAGCAGAGCACACCCTGAAGAAGAGGGACCTCAAATCTACTTGAGCACCCAATAGGCAATGTAGAGCCAGCAAAATTCTCCCTGGAGTGGTAAGGGATTAATCTTTGGGGACCCTAAGACAGGTCTGCAGGCCAGATCTCCTAGCCCCAGATCTCAATTGTGTTGCTCACAGGTACACAGATGAGATTTGTGAACTATCTGAGGAGGCTAGGGAGCCCATATGGGCAGAACTAATTAGACAATGTGGTGTGGGTCCTAGCTGCAGTGTACTCACAGGGCACCCCTCTCCCAACAGGAAGCCTGTGCTCTCAGCTGAGGCTAGAATCCTGGGTGGGGAATCTCCCAGTCTACAGTGCAATCATAGGGAAGTTCAGCTAACTTGAACTCCTGCCTGCTGACAAATGTCAGAGGGAGACCACAGAGCAGGAGAGGGGAAAAGGGCAAAACTTGCTTTTGACAGCCAGATTGTGAATCTCTGATGGGTTTGTCTCCACAAGCAGACTTATTTGTTGGGTGGGGCCAATTAAGCCTCTCCTTGGCATTTTTACCCAGAAGCTAGAAGCAGATCTTTGACCCCTGTGGAAACCACCACCTTGCCAGATTTAGTGGAACCTGAGGGAAAGCTCACCCAACTGAGTCCCACCCATCCTCATTCCCCCATTCGCCTCTGCTATGGTAGAGAATAAGGACTCACCTGAAAGTTCTTGGGCTCCACTCACCACCTAGGGCATTCGAGTGGCTCTCCTGAGAGACTAGAGCTGGTCACAGGACCCTCCAAAAACATTGTAGCAAGTACCACCTACTGACAGGGAGATCACCCTTTACAGCATTTACTGACTCAATCATACAGGGTATGGTTGATTCTCATGCACAAATACCACCTACTGTCTCACAAATTAAGCTGGGCATGTCAACAGAATTCACACTTTTAAGAAGACCACAGGGATGGGGAATGAGAAAGGATCTCAAAGACCTCCATTCTCTGTCATCAAGGGAAACAGAGAATCTGCCCACACACATTGCTACAGCCCACAAACAACTAGAAATGAAAAAAATCCCACCACACTAGGATATCTATAACCAAGGCATTCATCCAGAATATAGGTCACCATCAAAACACCCACAAGCAAAGCCAAAGGTTCTTACCCAACATATGCTACAAACACACTTGTACAAGTAAGAGAAAAGGAAAAAGCTCTCTCTAAACAAAAGAATCCAAAAATAAGAAGCAACAGATATTTGAAATGAGAATGAAACAGGGAAAGAAATCCAGAAGTATGAAAAACCAGAGAAAAAGGAAACACCCAAAAGGGAACACCAGCTCTCTAGCAAGAGATACCAGCCAAAATGAAAATATTGAAATGACAGATAAAGAATTCCAAATATAGATTGTAAGGAAGTTCAACAAAATCTAAAGAAAATGGAAACCCAACACAAAACCAATTCAGGAAATGAATGAAAAATTCACTAAAGAGATCAACAGATTTAAAAAAAAGGAAGAACTTCTAAAACTGAAAAATTGATTCAAGAACATACAAAACACAGTGGAAAGTTTTAAGAATAGACTAAACCAGGAAGAAGAAAGAATCTCAGAGCTTGAAGACAATTCTTTCACATTAGCTCAGTCTATCAACAATAAAGAACAGAGAATTAAGAGGAATGAACAAAGCCTACAAGAAATGTGGGATTATGTAAAATGGCCAAATATAAGACTTATATGCATCCCTGAGAGTAAAGAAGAAAATGCACAAGGGTTGGAAAACCTATTTGGGGGAATAATTGAGGAAAACTTCCCTGGTCTTGTTGGAAATTTAGACATCCAGGTACAATAATCTCAATGAACACCTGGGAGATTCATCTCAAGGAGGCAATCACCAAGACACATAGTCATCAGACTGGCCAAATCAACATGAAGGAAGAACTGTGGGGGAGGGGAAAATGGTGGAGTAGGGCTGACCTCTTGGCTCTTGGCTCTCGGGGTGAGAAGTGAAGAGGGCAGACAACCACACGCAAGAGATCTGCATTTACACTGGATCGGCTCCACAAGACTGCAGAGAGACACTGGGATACGGACAACATAGACAATAAGCAAAGGTGAACCGAAAAATCTTCCAAAAAACTCAGGGACTCGGGAATAGACAATAGGGAGGGAGTGCATCCACGCGGCTACCGCCCCGCGGGCTGGCCGCAGGAGGCATCGCTCCTGCCATGCGCAGGGACACATCCCTCCCTCGCCGAGCCCCACACCCACATGGGTGGGGAAGTGCCCGAAGTTGGTGAGAGGTGATAGCGCGGACAGACAAACAGAGTAGAACAGAGTCTGGACCTGGCAGCATTTTGAATTCTCCGCAGCGCTCCACCGAAGCAGTGGCGAGAGGGGCTGGGTCCTGAACTCGGCAGCGGCTTCCCTGGTCCCACCTCGCCGCTCCGTAGATAACGGAGGGCCATGAAGGAAGTGACTTTCAGTCTCCTCTTCTACCCTAGAAGGCCTTGGCCTTTTGGGCTTCAGGACAAGGAAACTTTTTAACCGCCCAGTGTCTGCTGCAGTGGGCGCGGTTGGGGGAGAGCCTCAGCTCAGCAACCGCCTTTCGGCATCACTGCTGCCACCCCCTGGCTTGGAAAGGCTGCAGGGCACTGTAGTTTGGAGGGGCTTCAGGGCGCCGTGGGGAAGCTGCTTGCTGGCACCCCCTCTGACCTAAACTGGTTG
>CAUYPO010099759.1:0-14251 GCA_963574435.1 Cheirogaleus major | reverse complement strand
ACATGCCCCAGACTTGATAGCTGCTCCTCCACAATGCCCACTCCATCCAGGTGAGCTCGTTACAGGAAACTATTGTTTACCTGAATAACTTTCTTTATGTAGACTTTTTAAACTTTATTGTATCATATTTATTCTTATTCTAAACAATAATTCATTTATAAAAATTTATTAGGCCCTAGTCCATGGCAGCTACCCCCCTAGACAAGGAGATCAAGGAGATGGAAAGGTAGGGGTGGGAAAACAGGTAAAAACCCAGCCCTCATGGAGCTTCCTTTCCAAGGTGTATCCATAAAATCACAGGTGTGATGTGCTAGTTGTATTTTTCCAAATGTACGTTAAAATATGCAACTCAATACAAAATGCGTTTATCCGTTTCACTTCCTGCAATCATCTTTTTATTGTGCCTCTCCTGGCATGCATGCCCACTCAAGACTGGGAAACACTGTGTTACACAATAGGAACCTAACCTTGGGCCAGGTGGAAAATAAGCCACAGTGGATTCTTAGGGGAATTTTGGCAGTTTCATTTCTATTTTGGATCAGAGTGCAGAAGTTAGGAAGCTACTTGAGAGAACTGCCCTTCCTTACAAAAATGAAGTGAATGCCCCAGACAGAGTTTCATTTCACTTTGGGGGAAGTTCTACTGTTGATTTGGTTTTCTCCCCTCCCACCTTCCGCCCCCCACAGACCTTAGACCTGGTTGTTTATAACTATTTAAGTGTAGGACTCTAAAAATATCCATCACAAAGGCTCCTCTTCCTCTGTATGATTCAGCGTCCCTTCTTGCAGAGTGAGTCCCAGTTCCCTCCTGACTCCAGGGGATGAGGGTGGACACATACTCTCAGTTTTCTCAAAGAAGGGACTTAGTGGCAGAGGTTGAGATGAAGATACTATTGCTTATTATAAATTAGCCCACCGTGCTTTCAAGGATGTGGCCACGATGACCCAAGAGAAGGAAAGCTTTTAAGGCAGAAATGTGCATGGTGAGGAAGATGGAGCTAAACCTAGGATGGAGCTTGGGGGATCCTCAAAATAAAAGGATATTGACAAGATCACACTTGAGTGGAGATGAGACAAGAAAGAAACAGTCTCTAGAAGCAAGTGAAAGGAGGAGGAGAAACCAGCTAGCCAAGGACAACCTTTGAAGTGTGGATTGGGACACACAATAGCAGAAGGAAAAGGAGGAGTCTACCCCAGCGGCTGGAGGGGAGGTGGAGATGGAGATAGAATGTGTACTGGTTAAGTCAACTTGCTGTTTGATTCCCCAATAGCCAGACAGTGGGTTCTTCTGTGAAGAGAATTCCAGCGATGATGATGTGATTCTGAAGGAGGAATTCAGAGGAGTCATTATCAAGCAGGGATGTTTACTGAAGCAGGTGAGTGGCCATCACTATTTCCTTCCAGCCTTTCCCCTTTACCAGGTCCTTCTTATTTCTAAATTATGAAATGACATTTAGTTTGGCCAGTAGTCGAGAAGAAAATGAAGCCCACAGAGTGAAAGATGGATGAATAGCTAAGTAGATGATCAAAGTGGCATTAGGTCAGGAAGACTGAGGCGGGTAGTGCAGAAGATGCCTCTAGAAGTAGGAAGATGCCTCTTGTATCAACATCATGATACAAAAAAGATGTTTCTAGAAAAATATTGCCCTTTTCATTGGCCAGAGGAGATAAATTGTCTAAGAGATGTGATCTAAAAGACAGAGGTGTTCCATGGTAAAAGTACTTCCTTTTTCCCTGTCCCTCCTTCCTTCAAAGTAACAAGGAAAATGGGACCAGGTCATACCCAGAAAGGGAACATCATATACCACTGAGAGCAATGCCATTCTGGACTGTAAGTAGGGCATGGTGAGACCATAACCAGGGCATGCCTGAGGCCAGCTCCACAGGAACAGCAGGCAAGTGTCAAATCCAGACTGAGGGTGTGGACACAGTCCTGGGGGGAAGTGCAGGTGTCCACAGGTACAGGCCACCATCAGTCTGGAAGGCAGGAGTCAGTTACCAGGTGCCAAGCCACACAGTCATGCCAAGAGGTAAGAGAACACATGGGCTGTGCCAAGCGAGGAAGCCAGGGCGAGCACCTGGTAGAGGAAAAGTGGCAGGAAGACATGGGAATATTCAGGGTGAAGCAAATTGATACTAGCACATGGTGACATAGAGGCCAAGGCTGCTTTACAGGGCCAAGGTCTTGCCTTCCTGGCTTTGCTGTGATCTGCCTTAAAAGCACTACTCAGGATATAGTGGAAAGAACCTCATTTGCTGTAAGGAGATTTTCATGAACTCACTGTCTCTAGGTCCCATGGGACTGAGAGATTTGACTTACATCATATTAGGACCTATAAGTTCCATCTTAGTGATTAATGGGATGGGCAAGGAGGCAAAAATCAGACCAGAGCTATATTTACATTGACAAAGAGGGACTTTGGGGCTAGTTGAGAGTAGGTATAGCCATGGATTTTGAGTTTCACTGGCATGGGATTCATTAGAGTGGAAAACTTACCTTCACATCAGGTTTTAAGAGAACAGTATCCTAAGAAATTCACAGCAAGGATTTAGAAAAAAATTGATGGACTATCCTAATATCTTCTTATGACAGGGTGACCAGCTAACTAGATTAAAGGAAAGTCCTGGGGCGGGGCCAGCCTTATATAGGGAAGGCTCTGGCAGTTGCCCAGGGGCAGAGTTTGCCCACTGCTGGCTTTCCCTTTGGTTCTGCCAAACAGTCCTATGTCCTTGCTCTTGGATTGCAGGTGCTGGAATGTGGCTGTTAAGACAAGAATAATTGGGAGGCAATTTCATTATCTCCTTATTTAGTTGATTCCTTCCATAATTCTATATTGTTATGAACTATCTTGAATTAGTTGATTGGACAAGCCCTAATCTGGAGTGGGGCTCTTTGAAAGCTGAGGATAAGTTTTAATAAGGGGTAGATAAAGTGTAGACTGGACTGGAGCCATGTCGTGCAAAGCAACCCAGTTGCTGGAGACCCTGGATAGTGAAAAAGTAGCTGTGGGTAATGGGTGTCCGCATGTGTTTTGAAGATAATGGGGACAGGAAGTAACTTACTTATGTGTTTTCCGTTGTCTTCCTTTACATGGCCTTTGACAGGTTCAATTTAGCCTTCACTAGCCCAGTTGGTGCACATTTGAATCTCCCAGGGAACTGTTAAAGTTGCATCCTAAGAAAATTAAATCAGGGTCTGGATTTTTACAGCTCCCAAGTGATCCTGATGTGTGAATCACCTAGAACCTGAGCTAGCTGTTTTCTTAAAAGCTAATTTATCCTATTATCAAAATACAACAATTTAAATAGTGATCCTTAGAAGCTTCCTTTTTACATGAAGAATTCAGAAATCTATGTGCATTCAGGAATTTTGTTCTTTTATGATATTCTTTTCTCTAATTTTTTTTTAAAGGGGTTGATGACCAAAAACCTTTCCTATTTGAATCGACATTCCCTTTAATGTTTGTAGCCTCTTAGCTCAGTGGTTAGTAACTCCGGTTCATATCAGAATCACTAGAGGGAATTTTAAAATATTGAAAAACTTAAGTTCCACAAAAAGTAAACCATCCTGGGAGTGGTTAACCTCCACAGAAGGCTTATTACATGAAAAAGGACACCTGTGCTCCACGCGCACAGATGGGAAGTAGCTGTGTCCAGCTGGATGCCATCCACTCCTCCTCTTTTTCCACTTCTCTCATCCCCGAGGAAATAATTCTACTTGGCAAATGTAGCAAGTTTGAGGATGAATGATCTTGGATTATATTCAATATAATCCCTTTTTATATAATTCCTTCTGTTATGACAATGCATAAAGTATCTATTTGTTTAATATCTCCATATAGATTCTTTCAGGGAGAGGGACAATGTGTTATATATGTTTTTCTTGCATCTGCTTCAGAGTTTAGCACCCTTCTTTGTAATAGGCAATAAACACTTGTAGAGTGAATTAAGTCAAATCTAAGTAGATGACTTTGAAGGTTCAGCAACAATTTTTGGAAACCCCAGGCACGCATGCATTCCTTAAAACGCCTCAGGAAATGCTCATGAAATGAATGTCATGACATGACATAGCAGATAGGAATATTTTCTCTCCTGGCATATGACTATGGTGTTCCTGGCTCCATAATTCAGGCAAGTAAAAGGTTCTTTGGCAATGAGCTTCTTCACCAAATATTTAGCCAAAAAACTTAGGCCCATTCCTGAAAGCTTCCTTTAAACTCCTCTGGTCTGGCTTTATGAAGGAGGCACTGTTTGCTCAAGCCACACATTTCATTGCATTGAACACAAGTGCAATACAAAATGTTGGGAAATTTATATGTGTGCCTGTCAATGTGGGGTGCTTTAAAAATGGCAAAGAGTATTCTTCATGTTGGCAAGGTAGAAACTATGTATCTTCTAATTCAATATTTTTTTTGGCTTCTGAATTTGAAGTCATTTGAACTTTGTATGGGAAATTGTAGAATCTGCTATAAGCTAATTGAAATCTGCTATAAGGTGATTGAAATAACTCGGTAATTCATGGCAATTACAAACAGATAGGAAGCAGCTTTCATGTGCCAGGCTCTGTGCTGGGCACTGGGGAACAAAGATAAGCAAGACATAAATCTTGCCCTTACAACTCACAGCCTAGACAATGCCAGTGTCTAATCCTATGGGGAAAGGCCAAGTCCTATTCTTTTTTCATCATGTCTGTTACAGCCACATTCATTTCCATTTCCACTGCTGCTCCCTAAAGTTTAGTCCCAATAGTTTTACACCTGGATTGTTGCAATTGTTCCCTAATGGCCTCCTTTTTACTTTGTCATCTTTCCTCTGGCTTTCCTTTCATCTAACCAGCTGGTCCATCCTATATTTTGTCACCATATTACCATCTTAAAATGTAATCTTTTCACTTCCTACTCAAAAGCCATCAGCAACAGCCTTCACCTTTTATTTTCACTAAGTCCCTGTCTACTGTTCAGCCTGGCCTCTGCTATTCCTCATGACGCTCCCTTCTGGCCAGCCTGGGCTTATTCATCAACGTCAGAATGTGCCTCCTGCATTCTCTCTTACGCGTTTGTGTTGTCAACAGTCTTCCCACCCACCTTTGTCTCACCCATCTAAATCCTGTGTGTCCCATATGGATAAGTGTAGGTGTTATGATGTTTCTTTGACATATAAAGCCCACAATTACATATCTCTCACTTAATGTATTTGAAACCCATTATCTATACTACTTACTTGATTTGGGCATTTGTTATTTTTTATTTTCACATAGATCGTAAGTTCCTTGAAGAGCAGGGCCATGTCTTAAACCCTTTTATGTCCCGTATATTTCCTAACATAGTACATTGTACAGAGTACTATCTTGCATCATATTAAAATTGGAAGACAATCATTAGAAATAATTTAGTCCATTCATTTCATATAATAATGTCCAAATTATTAATTGATGTTAGTGCTATCTCCCTGACAGACATGGGTCAAAGTTAAAACTTTCATCTTTTCTTTCTCTGCTCACTTCATTAAAGATTTATTATGTAGATATTGTGTATACAAAGTGATGCTAGGAACTCATCATTCCTTTTTTTTATGTTGATCCTGGATATAGGGGCATAGGAGGAAAAACTGGAAAGTGAGGAAGTTCATTCTGAGAGAAGACCCCGCCTACCTGCACTACTATGACCCTGCTGGGGTGAGATTCTGTGGTTGATAAAGCCATTCAAATAGGAGCCTCCACTAAGTTTCTGAGCTGGGCTTCCCATTTCCTCTTCTATTCTGTTGATAGCCCCTTTTCCTCTTCATCACCCCACTTTTTCTCTCCCATCCTCCTCTACCTTTTCCTACCCCCTTTCGCTGCAAAGATCTGAGATCTTGCGTCATTGCGGCCAGCATAAGCTCAAGGATGGAAGAAAATATCACTATATAATTTATTTGGTCAATTCAACACAATTTTTTTTTGTTTGCCACCAATCTGTTATTTTCAGGAGAGCTCAATCAGTCCATTACTCTACCTATGCAAAAATGTGATAATTCCTCATCCAGGCCAACTTGGATGAAAGCATTGTTTAGGCCCAGCAGACTGGGCTGTTGATTGTTTAAGAAGGCTTTTTCCTCAGTAAAATGAGCCACCTGTAATGCGTAAAGATGGTTCTTTCTGGGTTGGGTCCTCAGCCTCTGCTTGCAGCACAGGGCCCTTAGACTCCCTCCTGTGCGGGTTATACTGCTGTGTCACGTGCATGGGGCTGAAGAGCTCCGGAAACACGCAGCTCTTCCTTATTGGGGGATGCGAGCCTCTCCACCTCCCCTGCCACTTTCCTCCAGATGGAAGCCCAGATTGATCCGCGCCTTCTCATCCAGCCTCCTGGCCCCACCAAAGTGGAGTGTGGAGGATCTAGAAGGAGTTTTCTTCAATCTCTTTCTGCTCTTATCTATTTTGAGGGCCATGACCTATACCAGAGGGAGTCTGTGTGGCTTTTGCACCAACAGGAAAAGGTATGTCCATACACTCTATTTTGCAAACATAACGAACAACTCTTCTCTCCTTTAGGGGGAAGATCCCCTGGGAGCAATTCGCCTGAGAGGCTGTGTGGTGACTTCAGTGGAGAGCAACCCCGATGGTAAGATGAGTTTCTGTGTGAGAGAGGCGTGTCTGCTCAGTGTCCCTTCCTGCACCTGAATATCCTGAGCCAACATCAATCCATCCATCCATCAGTCAGCATAAGCACGAATGAATTTACTGTCTGGAAACCAAGAGAGACCAAGAGCTATTTATTTTCTCCCAACTGCTGCCTGGGCTGTCCAGGCCTTCGGGAGTTGGAGTGGCTTTGTGGAGGCCTCGAGTAAGTCCATGAGCAGAGTTGAGAAAACCCATCACTTCAGAACTGGCTTAGATGGGACAGTTGTCAGCTCCTGACACCTGTAGGTCAGCATGTCACTCCTTGAAGTCTTTCACATGTCCAGACCAGGAACTCTTCCACAACAAAAAGAGCTTTTGTGCCGTGAGGCAGTGTGGGAGAGGAAATAGCACCTGGGCTCCAGTCAGGCCGTGCTGGTCAGTGAGCCTCTGGCCCTTCAGTGACTCACCTCACTACTCTGGATCTTAGTTCCTGCTCTAAAAGTGAGGCACTTGCACTAGATGACCTCAGGTCACAAGTCTATGATTTGATGTGTGGAGTAAACGTGTGGGTGTAGATTGAATTCTCAGCAGTTGGGGAGAAATGGTGTCACTGGGGAGATGTGCTTTTGACATACAAAGCCTTGCCATCTTGCATTTATGGTGTGACAGAGCTGGACAGGAAAGCACCACAGTTGCAAAATCCAGATTTTTTACTAAGCTTGAATCTGCCCACCCCCATACTGTGCCCCTGAGAATTATGCTTTAGTTTTGGGGTAGGAAGCATGATGTTTTTAATTTGATCTGTGACATTTTAAGTCTCGTCACAGTATTGGCCAGTTTATTGCCTTTTGGTCTGTCAGCAGAAGCTCTAAGTTAGCCCTTGATAAAAACTAGTTCGAGCTATACTTGTGGTCTTGGTGGTAGGTCTGGTTTTGTTTGGTTTCTATATAGATATAGATATAGATGACATAGATAGATTTCAAGGTCAGTCCCTGATTTATGTTATGAGCAGAGGAAAGGTACCCATTAGACACTATTAGAGGTTGCTCATTAAACACTATTGGCATGTAAAGATGAGAAAGTTAGTGTGATTATAAAGTAAGAAAGAAAATGTTTCTCCTTGAGTGTTTTATTTATTTCTTAAAAATAGACACATACACTATTATTACACTATACTGTATATATAATTATGCAATGAATTATTCTATAATCATACAACAGTATGTTTGAAAAGCACATATTTAATTTCCTTAGAACACTGGGAGAATAGAGATTGAATAACTTGCCGAGGAGGGTGGAGCAAGTGGCCTTTCTGCTGTCTGTATGTGCTGCCATTCCCTTTCTTCTTCCCCAGGCAAGAAGAGTGAGGAAGAGAACCTTTTTGAGATCATCACGGCAGACGAAGTGCATTATTTCTTGCAAGCAGCCACACCCAAGGAGCGCATAGACTGGATCAGAGCCATCCAGGTGGCCTCCCGGACTGGGAAGTGAGGGCGGCCTGCACTCGCAGCCCCTCCTGAGGGAAGTCCACGGATGAGCTCGGTCCAGGACCAGCCCACTGCTGTGACAAGTCAACAGAAAGGGCCCAGGATGGGAAGTTTTCTTCTGCGCAGGATTACGAATGTGATTGACCACTTGGCACAAGGTTCCCCTGCACTGCATTGCTCACTGCAGCCTCTCTGGCCCTCTCCGTGCCCCCTAAACGGACAGAACAAGCTATGTGGCCTCTGTAGGCTGCTTACCCTCTCCAGGCCTCAGGGCCTCTTCTGGAAAATGAAGGGATTGCACTCGGAGATCCCTGAGGTCCTCCTTAGCTTTCAAAAAAATACCCTGTGATTCTAATACCCAAGGAAGTGCAAGTGTACCTGGCTGTCCTGCAGGCGTCCTTCCTTGGTTAAGTTTTGGCCTTCAGCTGTCTTCAAATGTGCCAGAACCTGGAACAACTCTTCCCTTTGAAACTGTTGCCGATCTGTCCTAAGAGTACTTGGTATAAACTTCTTTTGTTCTCTTTAGCCGCCTTCCGCTTGCTCTCAGCTATGAGCTCATGTAACAAAACGAAGGAGTGCTCTCTTCCTCCTCACCTGACCCAGAAATGTCCTGGGAGCAGTGGTGGCTTTTAGGGTGATGCCTTCTATTACTTTTTACTGCTGGGAAGATTATGTCTTGTGGGGAAAAAGGCCCAGGCAGGAGTATTGGACTTGAACTTGAGGCTGATCTGAGAGGGGTCTCCCTTTGTTCCTTCCTGGAGTCTGTCTCTATTGTTTATTATAATCAGCAAGGGGACCCCACATCTGTGAGGTTCTGTTTTATTTGAGATTTACAGAAAAAATGGCTAGACAGGTTCCCTCCACAGGTGGGGGGCCTGGGCAGCTGCAGAGGGCAGGGGGGCTGCACTACAGGCCGGCTTACAAAGATGGTGCTGAAAGGACTGGGATCTGCGCAGAGCTGCTGCTGGTGGCCATCAACATGGTGCCGCACCTCTGTTCTCCACTTAGGATTTGGTGGCTGTGCCTGAGGTGGGGCATCAGCAGCAGCAGCTCCTGCTTGGGTTCTAGGGGGCCTAGATTGAAATTGGGAACTTGTTTACAGTTTTGACCCTGACCACTAACTGGTGATTCTTCTCCAAAATTGAGAAAGATAGCACACATAGAACCACATATGTGTGTGAAAGTGTATTTTTCCAACTCCGGATTTTTATTTTTAAGGTCCCAGTAAGGAAAGGAGAATAGAAAATTTTTCCTGATTTTTATTAACTTCTCTCTTGCCTTCCCTCAATGCCCCTGCAACATTCCCGAGGCTGTCCTATTCCCAGATTGTTCTATCAGTGGCCTAGAGGTAAAGGACTGTCTTCTTCTCCGATTCTTTAGTAGGTTGTCTTCATAGAATATGCACAATAGTTTTTCTACATTCAGTGTTAAAAATATTTATTAAGATCGTGTTAACCTTATGTTTTGAAATAAATAGGACTGTGTTTAGTGCCTTTTTGGTGTGATGATTCTGTTTTGCCTACCACTAATGACTCTCCTTTTCTACAACTCCGTTTTATTTACTGAAGATAAAACCATCTTTCATCACTCAAGTCATCTAAATAATTTGATTTTTTTTCTGTATCCATTAAGGATACAGAAAACTATTTACATTAGGGGCAAATAAGTTTCCTACTGAAGGGCTGTTAGGTGTGGTTGAGCAGGATGTGCACTGCTGAAGTCCAGACAGCACTATTTGTGTCGTAGTCTAGGTGACCGCCGTCCCCTGGGTCTTGCGTTACATAATTTGCACATTTGCTCACAGTGGCCTGACAAGTATTCAAAGCATTATTAAGGCTTCCAAACATGGGCAATCAGTTTTTCTTGATGGAATGAAGGTCTCACCTGCCAAAGTAGATATTTAGAGGCTAGGAATAGATGCTATGTCTCAACCTTTTTGGCTTAGAAATCAAGCTTAGGCTCCTTTAGGCATAGAAATAGGCTAATCCACATGGGTCTGAGCCCCAAGTGACAGACATTACCCTCAGTGATATGGATAAAGGTGTGTACAAACTGTCAATTGCATTTGAACAACATTTGAAGCCAGAAAGAAAGGGTAAACAACATTTACTCAGGATTCCAATCTAGAGTGAGGGAAAAACAAACTGTAAAATAATATAGTGTGGAGGATTTAAGAAAGTATATGTAAAGGAGGAGAATGTCTTCTTGCATCATGCAACCGATAGTAAGATAAAAAAAAGTAAGCATTCAAACTGGAAAAAAAAAATAGAATTAGGCATGTGAAGTAAGAATCTTACACATAGGTGGAGATTTAGTATTGATTTATGAAGAGATGTTTTTCTTCTAGACACCTATAGACATATGCACACGCAGTGGCTAAGATTCTACCCACAGAGAATGGCTTTCAAAAGCAAAATGAGGAACTTGCTTAGATTAGAATAACAGTTTTTCAGTGCTTGTTGGTAGTAAGCTGAACAAAGCATCAACATCATTTCCTCTAGACTTTGTGCAAAGCCTGATATAAACACTTGTCATCAGCCATAGGGTAAAAAAAAAAATCACAAATGTAATTATTTAATATTTCAGATTTCATTTTGTGTTCTGCTCTGAACAAGGAGTTTCAAAACTGCAGAGTATATTGGAAGGCATCATAGAAAAAAGGGTAGAAGAAAAAGAAAGTTATGAGAAAGTAAATTTAGCTTGTTTAAAAAAATAAACGTAGTCAACATCACTAATAATCAGGGAAATGCAAATTAAAACCACAATGAGATACCACTTTAACCCCTTTCAGAATGGCCATTATTAAAAAGTCAAAAAACAACAGAAGCTGGTGTAGATGCAGAGAGAAAGGAACACTTATACACTGTTGGTGGGACTGCAAATTAGTACAACCTCTGTACATAACAGTATGGAGATTCCTCAAAGAAACAAATGTAGACTTACCATTTGATCCAGCAATCCCACTTCTGGGTATCTATCCAAAGAAAATGAAGTCATTTTATCGAAAAGACACCTGCACTCGAATGTTTATTGCAACACAATTCATAATTGCAAATACGTGAAATCAACCTAAGTGCCCATCAATTCATGAGAGGATAAAGAAAATGTGGTGTGTATTTATGTATACACACACACACACACACACCATGGAGTACTACTCAGCCATAAAAAGGAATGAAATAATGTCTTTTGTAGCAACTTGAATGGAACTGGAGACCATTATCCTAAGCAAAGTATCTCAAGAATGGAAAAACAAACACCAAATGTGCTCTCTAATAATTGGGGGATAAATGATGGACACACATGGACGCAAGGAGATTTAAAGGGCATTAGAAAGCAAGAAGGGTGAAGGGTGGGAGGCGGTGAGAGGTAAAAACTTAGCTATCATGTACAATGAACACTATTCTGGTGATGGGCACACTAAAAGACCAAACTTAATCATTATACAAGGTATGCATATAACAAAAACATTTGTACCACCTTAACATTTTGAAATAATAAAAAATAAATTAATTAAAAGAGAAACAATTATAAAGATAAGGATGATAATGGTATTAAATAACATTAAACAACAATACCTATCAATCATTAAACACTCTGACAAAATACTGCTATAGATTATTTTTTTTTATTCTAGCATATTATGGGGGTACAAATGTTAATGTTACGTATATTGCCCATGCCCCCCTCCCTCCTGGAGTCAGAGCTTCAAGAGTTATCATCCCCCAAACATTGCACATCTCACTCATTATGTTTGTATATACCCATCCCACCTTCCCCCCCGACCTTCCCGACACCCAATAAATATTATTCCTATATGTCCACTTAGGTGTTGATCCGTTAATACCAATTTGCTGGTTAGCACATGTGGTGCTTGTTTTTCCATTCTTGAGATACTTCACTTAGAATATTCTCTACAACCTATGCTTAAGGCATTCCAATAGCCATTTTATTCATTAAAATGAAATAAAACAAACCAAAAAAAGCACTATATTTCAGAAATGTTAAGTAGCACTCTCAAAATGCAACAATTAGGAATTGAACTTAGGCTAACCTGTTTTTAAACCATTAATAGCCACTATGTGTGAGTAGGATGGGTAGGTAAGCATATTTCTGTGTAAACTGTCATATATAAAGCTTCAAAAATAATAGTTTGTACTCTGGGATGTTGAGGTGGGAGAACTGCTTAAACTCAGTAGTTTGAGACCAGCCTGAGAAAGATCAAGACTCCATCTCTACTAAAAATAGAAAAATTAGCTGGGCACAGTGGTGCATGCCTGTAGTTCTAGCTACTTGAGAGGCTGAGGAAGGAAGATTGCTTGAGCCCAGGAGTTTGAGATTGTAGTGAGCTATGATGATATCACTGCACTCAAGCCAAAGTGAAAGAGTGAGACATTCTCAAAAAAAAAAAAAAATGGTAAGAAATATGAGTTGTTCATACCTGGCACAGTGCTTGCTGTATTATTGAATCTTATTTCAATATAAAAGATCATTCTGCCTTCAATAAGATCTTTAGGTAAACCCGAGACAAATACAGTTAAGGGAATGTCTTTGTGCCAGCCTTATATTAATCCTATCAATTCATAATACAGATTAAATGCTCATATTTTTCATAGATACTATCCAATAAAATGAGGATCTAACTAAGAATATATTGTGTACTTTAGACAAACTACACTTTTGGTGTAATATTCTTGTACCTTCGCGATTTTCATTATGTCTTTTTCCTTACTTATATTTCTTCCACAACATCCATTTATATAATGCCAGTGTAAGTTTTGTGCTGATTCACATTTATTTTACTAAAACTTTTCTCTATTATCACTCCAGGTTTCTCAAAAATTATACTTGCATTGGACACAGATCTTGTGCTCCTTCCCAAACCCCCTCAACTGCCTTCTTAATTTTTCTTGGTTGAAGCCTCATTTTTGCTGGGTTGCTTCTTCACTTCTAGACTTGGAAGAAATTCCCCACTATGGGCAGGAGAACTGAAATTCTGAATGGCCACCAAGAGACCAGATGATGCAACCTGGAGGCACAGTGAGTAAGCTCCCTAGGGAATGACATCTACTCAAGAGAATGTGCGCAGGAAGAGAGGTGGAAGGCAAATTCTCCTGCCTTTTGCTCTTCCAGAAATCTTCCAGAAGTCCCACTAAACAAGTGATCATCCCTGCTGAATTATATGCTTTGTCTCTTTGTGGCTCCTTGTGAAGTAGGTGTCATGCTTCCAACGCTTTAAAACTTTCCTAGCTTGACTTTTCTTTTACTGTTTTTTACCCTCAACATTCTCTCAAGTAAAGCTTCATCACTTTCCTCTTTGCTTTCTAGAAAGCTGTGATAACATTTAAATTTCTTAAGAATTTGTTAACTTTATTTTTATTGCTCTTAGATCAGTGTTTTCCAAATTGTATTTTTTAGTCAAGGAACCATTTCTTCGAATATATTCTAAAAAGAAGATCAACATGCTTAAATAGAGGTAGAGCTGTCAAATTTGAATTAAACATAGAAGAGTGTGTGTTTGTGTTTGTGTGTGAGAGAGAGAGAGATAGAGAGACAGACAGACACATCTGGAATCCTACCCTTTCATATCTCTTTGCCTTGGAAAATGCTGAAGTACATCTTAGGAATCCACAGAGCTTCCTGCTCAGAGGATTATTTGGAAATACGCGCTCTATTTCTGCTGCTCTTTGTTACTTCACACCTCTGTAAAAATGCAGGGACTTCTGAGATATGATTCTCCTCTGATGTAAACTCAGCAGAAAGACTTGCTAAGGTTGATGGGAAGGGAAATACTGTCTCCTCTTTGCTATTGTGGAGAGAATTCATATTCTTTTTTTTTTTTTGATCACTTTATAGATTTTATTTATTTATTTTTTATTTCAGCATATTATGAGGGTACAAATATTACCATTACGTATATTGCCCATGCTCCCCCTCCCCGCTCAAGGCAGAGCCTCAAGCATGACCATCCCTCAAACGTTGCACATCTCTCTCATTGTGTTTGTATGTACCCATCCACTCTTCCACCCTCCCACCCGCCTGACACCTGACAAATGTTATTCCTATATGTCCACTTAGGTGTTGATCTGTTAATATCAGTTTGCTGGTGAGTACCTCTATGCACCTGAATTTCCCAGGTTGTCAAATTGAAATCTTTGTATATGGCA
>CAUYPO010099757.1:0-53655 GCA_963574435.1 Cheirogaleus major | reverse complement strand
TGAAATACAGACTGAGAGCACAGGTCAAGTGGGGTTTTATAGGCCAAGAGAAGGAGTATGGATCACTGGGTGGGGGGAACAATGTCGAACCACGGAGAGACTTACAGGAAGGTAGTATGATAAAGTGATAGTCACCCTTTTACGTTTTTATAAAATAATTTTTTTTTTGAGATAGCGTCTACCTCTGTTGCCCAGACTAGAATGCAGTGGCATGATCATAGTTTGCTGCAACCTCAAACTCCTGGGCTCAAGTGAACCTCCCACCTCAGCCTACCGAGTAGCCGCGACTACATGGGACTATAGGCCCATGCCACCACACCTGGCTAATTTCTAAAAATGTTTTTGTAGAGATAGGGTCTTGCTATTTTGCTAAGGCTGGTCTTGAACTCCTGGCCTCAAGCGATCCTCCTGCATCAGCCTCCCAAAGTGCTGGTATTACAGGCATGAGCTACTGCACCTGGCAAGAAATTATTTTTAAATAGCTATCACATTTATGGTTCAAAACCCAAAACAGCTGGGCACACGAATGCCCACAGTCCCAGCTACTCAGAAGGCTGAGGTAGTAGGATCACTTGAGTCCAGGAGTTCCAGACCAGCCTGGGCAACATGGTGAGACCTCGAGTCTCATTAGAACAAATGAACGAACAAAAAATCATAAACAGATTTATACAGCTTTGCTCTCCCAGATTGGGGGATGGGGGAAGAAGCGTACCTCCCAGTGGGCCCCCGTTGACTCAGTTTCCATTCCATCCCCATTCTTATTAGTTTATTATGGAAATCTTCCAGAGTTTTTAAAATAAATTCAAGAAATATTAATATAGATTTTTTATTCACATTCTTCATTTACACAAAAGGTAGCATATAATATGTGTTAGCGTGCACTTTGCTTGTCCTACTTAATGAGACAACTGGGAAATTTCTCCAAACGCATGAGAGATTCCTTATTATTAATATTTTTTATAAGTACAGCAGCCTTTGTCAACTGGGATTCCATAGGAAAATTAGGACCTACAAAAAATGATTCATGTGACTATTTTCTCACATCTGCCAAGGATAGAATGCTGAGTCAGAGCCCAGGAGAAATGACAGTTGTCCCTCAATATCCATGGGAGATTGGTTCCAGGACTCCCTTGGACACCAAAATCCTCAGATGCTCAAGTCCCTTATATAAAGTGATATAGTATTTGCATATACCATATACACACCCTCCTGTATATATATTTTTCCAGAAATAATTATAACCTCCTGTATATTTTAAATCATCTTTTGATTACTTATAATGCCTAATACAGTGTAAATGCTACGTAAATAGTTGTTACACCATATTACACCATTGTTTGGGGAATAATGACAAGGAAAAAAAGTTGGTTCACGTTCAGTTCCCAATATTTTCCATTCTAGTTGAGTTAAACCCACAGACGTAGAAGTCATGGATACCCACACACACAGAGGGCCAACTGTATTTTCTTACAGAGAACGGATGCCTGGGAGCATTAGGGTATAATTATTTTTCAGAATTCAGGTCAAGAAGGGCTGGTCAGCCCGGCGGGCGTGGTGGCTCACGCCTGTAATCCTAGCACTCTGGGAGGCCTAGGCAGGAGGATTGCTTAAGTTCAGGAGTTCAAGACCAGTCTGAGAAAGAGTGAGACCCTGTTTCTACGAAAAATAGACAAATTAGGTGAGCATTGTGGCCGGCGCACACCTGTAATCCCAGCTACTCAGGAGGCTGAGGCAGGAGGATCATTTGAGCCCAGGAGTTTGAGGTTGCAGTGAGCTATGATGATGCCACTGTCCTCTATCTGGGGTGACAGCGCAAGACTCTGTCTAAAAAAAAGAAAAAGACAAAAGGGCTGGTCTGTAGCATTTTGTTACTGGATATCATAATGTATTTAACTCATTCTTTCTAGATATTTGCAATTTCAAACAATGCAACAAAGTACAACCTTGTACATGCATTATTTTATTTGCACGCAGATCTATCACAAAAGTGGAGTTGGTGGCTAAAAGGACACGTGTCTTTGTCATTTTTGTAGACATTGCTAATGGTAAAAGTTCACTATTAGATATTACACCATGTTTCACATGCAGTGCACAATAGTTTCATCTAGGGAGTGTTGTCGAACCTTTGGTGTTTTGCCACACAGGGAGAGCTATAAAGTTTTAGCTTGCATTTCTTTCTTTTTTTTTTTTTTTATGCCAGTCAAATTTAGCAGTGGGGGGTTGAATACCAACTTTAGTGACACTAATTTTAATAAGTTCTGATAACCCACTACCATCGGACCAGTCTTGCGTTTCTTTTTGTTATAAGAGATTTGCATTCTAGAAAGATCCCTGGTGTCTAGGTAGAGAATGGAACTGAGAGGTTGAGAGTGTAAGGGGCTGTTCAAGGGTAATGGTGGCTGGACCTGCTTGGGGGCTGTGGGATGGGGAGAAGTAGACAGAGAAGGGCTGGTCCAGGGGCCACCTGGCTCAGAGATGGGTTGCTGTGGCTCCAATGGCTGAAGAGGTGGTGTGACCAGGACACACAGGCCCCAGGCACAGGGAACAGGCAGAGGGGTCTCTGCAGCTATGCAGAGGTACTTTTAGCTGGCTTGGGGGGGGGGGGCTGCGGCCGCCACTGAGATGAAAGAGAAGCCAGCCTGGAGGTCAGCCCAATGCCACCTATCCGCTGCCCACAGGCAGAAGCTGCATGAGGTGGATCTGGAGCTACAGCGGAAGCGTGAGTACATTGAAGAGCTGGAGCCGCCCACCGACAGCAGCAGTAAGTAGGACCCAGTGGCCAGAGGGCAGGGGGAGCCCAGAGCTTGGTGGCGTGGAGCTGAGGGGCCACCTGTTCCCCCAGCAGCCCGGCGGATTGAGGAGCTACAGCACAACCTGCAGAAGAAGGACGCAGACTTGCGGGCCATGGAGGAGCGTTATCGCCACTATGTGGACAAGGCGCGCACGGTGAGAACACTGGGTGTCCCCATAGGCCTCCTGCCAAGGCTCACGCCTACCTGTGCCCCCCATTAATTCACACCTCTTGCCAGTTTGCATGTCTCTGCCCCCCCACCACACCTGTCATACTCCACCACGGCATAGATGTCTGCAAGCTTCCCCACTGCCACGAGCTGTCACATTTAATGCACCCCAGTGTGTTCAAGGGGCCTTGGAGGCCCAGGTCACCTGGCTGTGACTTCCCCAACCCATAGGTCATACAGACCCTGGAACCCAAGCAGCTGTCACCCAAGGGGCCACCCCTGGAACTCCAATCCCTGAGGACACAGCTTCGGGAGCGAGATGTCCGCATCCGACACCTGGAGGTGGGTGTCCTTGTCCTTTTGTACTGCCCCCAGCATATCCAGGCCCCTGACACTTGCCTCCTTGGCAGATGGATTTTGAGAAAAGTCGAAGTCAGCGGGAACAGGAAGAAAGGCTGCTCATTAGTGCCTGGTATAATATGGTGAGTGTGCCATCGCCACAGGTAGAATATTAGGAGGTCCCGTGTGCTCACCTGACCCCATCCACACTTCCCTTCAGGGCATGGCCTTACAGCAGCGAGCTGGGGAAGAGCGGGCACCTGCCCATGCCCAGTCATTCCTGGCGCAGCAGCGGCTGGCCACCAACGCTCGCCGTGGACCCCTGGGACGCCTGGCATCTCTGAACCTTCGCTCCATCGACAAGCACTGACACACCTCACAATCTTGCCACCTTCCCCCACCAGCCAGGGCTGCATCCACCCTGGAGTCTTCCAAGTCACATGACATCTAGAATCAGGGCTCAGCCAGCTGCTCGAGAGTCTTGAGATCATGACCTCTGCCTTGTGCTCTCCCAGACTGGGGAGTGGGGAGGGCAGGTGGCAGGTACAGTCCTGTCCTTTTTAGCAATGTGATTTTTATCCTTGCTTTTCTCCCTGGAGTTAATGTGCTACCTGGGGAGAGTCTGATTTTATATTTGAGAAGAAGAATAAAGACTTTCAATCTGCCCTGGCTGGATTCTGGGCACTGAGGTGAGGAAGAGAAGGTGGGCCAGGGGCTCAGACCATTGCTTGGAAGAAAAGTCTGCCTGTGTTCTTACTAAAGTGTTAGTGACTGATAGCACCCAGTGAGAAGTAAGAATCATGCTTGTGTGTATGTGTCTTGTGGTTTTTGAAGAAGCATCAGATAAAAATGCCTGCCTTCGTGAAGCAGACATTTCCCACTAGGGGAGGCAGAGGACAAAAAGAGATAAAATAAAAGTTGAATGTGAGAAGTGCCACAGAAAAAAATTAAGCAGGCCACAGTGATGAGGGTACAGGTGGTGGATTTGGGAGGTGGCAATTTGGAATAAAAGGCAAGGCAAGGAGGCCTCACCAAGGAAGTGACATCATTTAAGGGGAGACTGGAAGGAGGTGGGGGAGGAGCTGTGTATGTATCTAGAGCAAAGTGATCCAGGCAGAGGAACAGCATGTGCAAAGGCCCTGAGCTGAGACCTTGCTTGGTGGGTAAGAGGGACAGTGAGGAGGCCAGAGTGCCAGGAGTAGAGTGAGTGAGAGCAGATGAGGGCAGTGGGATTGTTCAGGGCCTTGTGGGCTGCAGGCGGTACTGTAGCTTCTATTCTAAGTTAAGTAGGAGCCATGCTGCATTTAAGCAAAAGAGAGACTTGACTTGACTCAGATGTTCATTGGTGCTCTCTGGTGGCCACTGTGGGAGGAACACACTAGGGGAGGTCACAACCCCAGCTGGAAGACCAGGGAAGAGGTAGCTGGTCCAGGTGGGTGGGTGGGTGATAGGAGGGGCTCTGGCCAGGTTGCATTCTGGATGCAATTTGTTCCAGAATGATCCAAACTGATAGGACTTGCTGCTGGGTTCATGCGTAGGCTGGTTAGAGAAAGAGGAGTCCACATAACTCCAAGGTTTTGGCCTCCACCTGGAAGGACAAAGCTAACAGACAAGGCGGGGCAGGTAGGGAGCCCACTGGGAGCTGGTCTTCACATGTGTTATGTTCGAAGTGCTGGTAAGATCTCTGTCGGTGGGGGCAGTTGGCTCTCTGAATCTGGAGTCAGGGTAGGAATGCTGATTGGATTTCTATATTCAGGAGTCATCATATATTTAAATTAAGACCTGGAGTCCTGAGGGGATATTTGAGAATGCCAAGCATTGGGGCAAGAGGAAGTTGTGGTTCTGGGACTGGGTGGTTCATTCATTAATGCATAAAGCCAGAGGCACTGATATGGGTATTTCAGAAAGCAGAGCTTGGGAATCAGGAAGAAGAAGGGCATGTTTGGTGGCTCACTCCTGTAATCCCAGCACTTGGGGAGGTGGGAAGATCGCTTGAGGCCAGGAGTTCACAACTGCAGTAGCTAGGATTGCTATGGTGGGGCCACTGTATTCCAGCCTGGTTGACAGCACCCTGTCTCTTTAAAAAAAAAAAAAATAAGAATAATAATTTGAAAATCTTACTTAGCATAATGCCTGGCAGGAGGAAGTCATGCTAACAACGTTAAAGTAAAAACTACTAACAATTTATTGAGCACCTACTGTATACCAGATGCTTTAAAGCCATCCTTTCATTTCATCCTCACAACCACTCCCTGAGGTAGGCACTCACATTTCCATTTGCAGGAAACAATAAAGGCAAGACGCACCGGCCTGGGCGTGGGAAATAGAGCTGGTGACAAGGACAGGTTGTTCAAAGAAGCTGAAGAATCCCCCGTCCTTAGCACAGCGCCAGACCCACGCGGGTGGCGGGAGCTGGTCTCAAGTGGGCAGGTGGACTTTATGCAGGCACGCGAGGCTCACGCAGATCCAGACCTCTGCGTGTGTGCTGCGCGTGCAGGGCCTTGGCACCCTGTCCTTCGGGGTCCTGGGTCCGAAGATCTCAGGCCAAATTCTCCTCCTCCTCGCCAATAGGGCTGGGCAGCCAGGGCGGCGCGGGCCCCCGGGGCGCGGGCATGGACACGGTGGTGAAGGGCTCAGCGGCGGGCCCGGGGAGGGCAGTAGGCGGCTCGGGACCCGCGGGGGGCGGGAGCTCAGGCTCCGGTTCTCGCAAGCCGGGGTCGATCAGCGGGTCCCCGCAGCTGCACTCTGGGGCCGTGCCGTCTGGGGCGCCCGTGCACGCGCAGCTGGCGGCGGTGGACGCCTCCGACACGCAGCTGTTCTTGCGGCGCAGCAGCGACAGGCGCCGGCCCAGCAGGCCTGCTCCGGCCATGCCCGTGCCCGCCGGCAGGAAGCGCTGCAGGAAGTCGCCCTGCGCATCGCCCAGAGGCCCATCCAAGCCCTCCATTCGCTGGAACTGCATGTCTTCTTTGGGCAGCCTGCGGGACCGACAGTGGGTCAGCGCTTTGGCCTCGCTGCTCTCGTTGATTGACAGAACTGGGTTCAAGGCATGCTGATCTCCCTGGCTCCGCCCACCCTTTTGTCTCACTTATCCCCAAAGACCTTGTCCCCTCCACCCAGAGCCTGGTCTCATTCTCTGGCTCTGCTCAAAGTTCGACCTCAAAGCGTCAGTTGTGGCTCCGCCCGGGCTCCTTAGGTACCACCTCTGACCCTTCCAATCCTCTCCGACCTCACCCCTTAGCTCTGTCTCCAATTAGTGTCCCAGCCTCAGACCTCGGCCCCGCCCCCTGACTCCTGGCTCACCCTCTGCCCTCCTCACAATCCTTAGGGACTTTATATCTCATCCCCAAATCTCCAGAATTTACCTCCTTTCAACCTGACACGCCCTCCGAGCCCTAAGCCCCCGCCCCCCGCCCGTCCCCCTGGCTCACGTGATGTCGAAGGTGGAGCCCTGGAAAGAGGGTTGCTGCAGCAGAAAGGCGGTGGCTGCCGTGTAGGGGGCGCGAGCCTCCGCGGCGTCCCAGTACAGATCTTTCTCCAGCATGGCCAGGTCGTCGTACATCTCGTCCACCGCCAGCATCGACACCTGCGGGTGCAGACGCGCAGGGCGGGGTGGGGGCTGGGCAGCGCTCCAGGATCGAGGGGTGGACCCCTCGGGGTGCGTGGGAGCGTGGGGACCAGAGAGTGGCTTGGGGCGAGGCCTGGGCAAGTCTTCGCAGGGGGTGGGGCCGGGATCACTTTGGACGCTCAGTGATTGTCGCCACGCGGAGTCTCACCTGGAAGTTGCGGTCGATCAGAAAGTTAGTCTCAAAGTCGTCGTCGTCCTCTCCGAAGGGGTTGATGAGCTGCTCGGCTACCTGAGTGGAGAGGGGGGAGTTCAGGGGAAACTTGAGGACCTCCGCCTGCCCCAGCCCCGGAAACCCCGCCTCGGAGGCCTCACCCACCTTGAGCCAGCCAGCGTAGAAGAAGAACTGCAAGAGGGTAAAGATGGGCACGCACAGGTCCAGGTTATGGTCTTTGTAGCCCTGCGCCGGGTCCAGGAACTGGCGGCCGATGAGGCAAGCCAGGAAGTAGCTGTACACTGCGATGGTCACCACCTGGGACCAGGGTGGGGCAGGCCTGCAGGTCAGGGTTTTCTCCAGGACTCAGGGGGACGTTTAGAGTCCCTGGCCAGGATTGGGCATCACTGAAATGGGGTCTCTCCTCTCTCTCTCTCTCTTTTTTTTTTGAGACAAGATCTCATTCTGTCATCCAGGCTGGAGTGCAGTGGCACGATCATAGCTCAGGGCAACCTCAAACTCCTGAACGCAAGCGATCCTCCCACCTCACTCTCCCCAGTACCTGGGACTACAGGTCCGCACCACCATGCCTGGCTAATTTTTCTTATTTGTTGTAGAGACGGTTTCTTGCTATATTGCCAAGGCTGGTCTTGGACTCCTGGCCTCAAGCAACCCTCCCGCGTGGACCTCCCAAAGTGGTGGGATTACAGGCATGCGCCTGGCCTGTGATGGGGTCTTAGCTGGCCCTCAGTTTCCCCTTGAGAACAGTGCATCAAGATCTCTGACACCAAATATAAACAGAGGAATGTCGGGGTTACCTGGGTGTAGACAAGGGGTACGCTAATCCAGTCGTAGTGGAAGAGCATCCCACACTTGCCCCGAAACGCATTCAGCTCCTGGGGGGCGGATACAAGTCATGAGCAGGCCTGAACACATGAAGATTGTGGGTACCTGGGATGGAGGTGGGTGGTCACCTGGTGGGAGGTGGGATTGCGCTTCTGGAGGCTCCAGGGAAGGTATTTGGTGGTGAGTGTACACCTGGGGTGACAGCATTGTTCACCTAGGGGCTGTCCTCAAAGGTGTTGGAATCTGCCCAGTGGTGATAGTGCGCACCTCGGGCACACCGGGTAGGGGTGTTGGGATCTGCCTCGTGGCCCGCTATTGACGCAACTTCAGGGATATAAATATCCCCGTTATTCTCTATGAATGACCTCCTGGTGGGCCCACCTCAAGCAGCAGCTTAAGGGCACCGTTGTCACGGATGCGGCCCTCGCGCTGGGCCTGCGCCGCCAGGTTGGAGAACCAGACGCAGGGCACCCAGTACTTGTTGTAGGACGAATTCAGGTTTTCGAACTTCTTGCGTTCCTCGCGGGTCATAAACCCTGGAGGGGCGAGGTCAGAGGTTACTCGCCCCGCCCTCCGTCCTTGCCCCGCCCCTGCCCCGCCCCCGGCCGGGGACTCACCCGCCTCCACCACGTGGTCTATGGTGGGGAAGCGCTTGAAGACCGCCGTGCTGACCGAGCGCAGGATGAGCACGGCCGAGAGCCCGGCGTAGCGCATGAGCGTGCGCCGGTAGAGACGGCCACGCTCGTCGCGCCCGTGCACCGTGCCCACCACAACGCACATGAGCGCGTCGGGCAGCGGCATGCATAGGTACTGGTTCCACCAGCGGTGCACCACCAGCGTCACGTAGAACCCTGCAGGCGAGCCGGGAATAGGGCATCAGCGGGGACACCAAGGCCTGGGGTTTGGGGGCCCAGGTCGTGGGAGGAGGGGCGACACAGGGTCCCCGTCTGAGGTACCCGAGCAGGCTGGTCACGCACGCTGACCACGCGGGGCCTCCTTGGCTGGGAACTTGAGGATCCAGCCCCGAGGTCAGAAAGGTCAGAGCAGGTTGAATCACTAGCTATTTGGGAGTCACCTGGGAGGGGGGATTGGGATCATAGTATGGGGATGGAGCCACAGGGCCCATGTTAGGGACACATGGACAGGTTGTCATCCTAGTCATAGGGAGCCATTCGCTGGGGACATAGGGACTTGAAACTTGAGGAGGGTGCACCTGGTTTGTGGAGGTTACATCAGGGACACCTGGGCAGGCTTGTCACAACAGCCACACCAGCCCCCCAAGCCAGGAACTCCTGAAGGGGTTGGGCACAGGGTCTCCATCAGGGAGCGCTGGATAGGCTGGTCACCCCATTCATGCGGTGAGAGGGAGGCTGGAGTCACAGGAGGTTACTGGGGTCTGGGGGCCAGGACTTGGCAGAGAAATGCCTGAGTATGGAGTCATATGGGGTCCCTAGCAGTGTCCCTGGGGCCCAGCATGTGGTGGGGGCACTAGTAATCACATGCAGACACAGGTGGAAATCCCCGAGGTGACTAGGAATAAATTTATGGGTGAGATAGAGCTCTCAGGGAGACACCTCAGGGGTCTCGGTGACCAGGTGACATCCGAGGTCTTGGAGTGCAGGGCCACACCTAGCCTCTTCATGGTGTAGATCCAGAAATAGGGCGGGGGGGAGGGCAGGAGGGCCTATGGGGATTGGATTTGAGGGCGGAGTCTCAGAGGAGCGGGGAAAGGACAACGGATTTCTCAGGGACTCAGGGGCTCGACCGACCGCACCGAGTACGAAGGAGACGGGGATGAGGCTGGCGTACTGGTCGCAGTAAATGACAAGCTTCTCGAAGTAGCGCTTCTGCTCTTCAGTCAGCACGAAGCTGCAGAGTAGGGATCACGGGGTCACGAGCGAGACCCGCGTCCCGGGTCCCCTCTCCCGGCCGCTCCCCTCCCCGGGAACCCGGCACCCCGCACCCCGCCGGGGCAGCCTCACCGGTAGGTGGCGCTCAGCGCCATGTAGAACCCGAGGAAGCACAGCAGCTCGCGCCACAGGAGCTTGTAGATGCTCCCGCGCCACAGCAGCAGCAGCTGTGAGAAGCCACCAAAGCGGGCGTTCGCCACTCGGGCAGTATAGGTGACGGTCATCGCGGCGCCGGGCAGGTGGGGCCAAGGGACAGGCGGACGGCTGGGGTGTGGGCCGCGGGGGGAGGTGGGTGAGACGTGCAGGACTGATTGAGCACAGCGTCCCCACCAATGCCCCGGCCGCGGGCCACACCCTCGGTCCTGGCTCTGGCCCACGCACCTTCTTCCTCCCAGCCCCACTCAGCCCCGCTCCAGCCCCCAGCCTCCGTCCCCAAGCCCCGTCATTCAGGTTGTCCCCTCCTCTGGACGCCTGGCCTCTGCCTCTTGCATCTACTTTGCCCAGGCTGTCTCCCTCGATCCACCCCCCTCCAAGACCCTTGGGTCCATGCAGTCAGCTCCCGAGTCACCCTCTACCCTACCCCATACTCCTCACCTGGTTGTCACCTAGTCTCAGGGCCACAAACCTCCCCCTTCCCCTCCCTCAGCCTTCTGGCTCCCCCTCTCCCCACCAGCTCCCAGTCTTGGCCCTTTCTTCCCGGCTGCACTCCCTCTGAAGCCCTGTGGCTAAGCCTCCTGTCCCCCAGCGCCCCGACCACAGCCTGTCCACCTCCCACCTAATCTCCCTGGCTCGGCTCCGGCTCTCCCTCTTCTCCCTTCTCCTCCCGGATCCACCTAGACCTCCGTCCATTCCCCTCTGGCCTTCCAAGCCCTCCACTCCCACTCCAGGAGGACTCTGAATGGATTCCTGCCCCCAGGGTCCCCTATTCCTCCAGAGTCCCCTCTTCCCCCCCAGGCCCGGGCCTCTCTCACCTGTGTTAAAGGTAGCGAATGCAGGGACACACAGGGACAGGGACAGAATGGGCGGATGGCTTCAGTGTTGGGTGGGGCTGGAGCCAGACCCTAGGTGGGAGGGGGCTGGGGAGTGGGTGGGGAAAGCCCCTCCCTGTCCCTCCTACCATGGCTGGGCTGGGGCCTCAGAACTTTGTTTGAAGAAGTCCCGCCAGTTTGTTACCTGGTTGGGGGGGTAGAAATCCGCCCTACCCTCCCTCTCTCTTCCCTGCCCCCTCTGCCAGTCACTGGCAAGTCCAATGGATCTGGAACCTAGAGCTTCCTTCCCAGTCCCAGACACAAACACACACACACTGCTCAGGGAGGCTGGGTCACTCTATAGTCACTTGCAACCAACCACATACTGTCACATTATAGACCCAGACACAAATTCAGCTTCCCCTAACACAGCTTCATATAACCACGGTGACCCAGATGGCAGTACTCACTGTCACAAAGACTTTTGGCATCACACAAAGCACACCTAGCTCTACCCCAGCTCCCATTATGCAGATAATGCAGATGGACCCTGACACACCAGGCTCTCAGCTCTTGGGCATACACAATGCTTCAAATGGCCACATAGGAGGGACCCAGGGCACCCCTGGCATTCCGTCATGATCACACCATGTAGCAAAGACACACAACCAGCCAAGTGCAGACTCCACTCAGACCCCAGAATGCTTTCACACGCATGGCCACACACCATGACATGGAGTTTTGATTCCCGATTTACCCTGCACAAAAACACACCCATGATCACTTGCCAAATGGGGGAACACCTCCCTTCAATGCAGTGGCACACAGTCCCAGGGTCAGAGTGGGGCCCTGGTCATGCCTTAGATTCACCAGTGTTGCAAAGACATACCCAGCAGCTATAACCTCAAAATTCCCACCAACTTTAACCCCTTGGGAAACTCGCCTGCATTTGCACATTGATACATAAGACAGCCCCCTCACTGCTGTGCGCGCACACTCACGCCCATACACACAGGTATGAACACACAAGCTTGGGGACACAAAACCTTGTCCCCACATTTGGCATGGATTCAAGACAGATGTTCCTTCTTCATAGATACACCTATAAAGCCGGCACTCCCAGCCTGGTACGAACGGAACTCCTGCCCCCCAGTCCCCAGCCTGGAGGACATCAATACGGAGACTGGCGTGGGAGGGGCGGAGGATCAGGGTTCCAGCCCCGGGAAGGGCTACCTGGAGTGCTCAGGAATCCCTCTTGCGCTAGGATCGCGGATGCCTCCGCTGGAACGCTGTGTTCCCAACCTGGCAGATGTCCGCCCCACCCGGGGTAATTAAGAACCGGCCTGGGCTGGCCACCCTTGGACCGCTTCTCCGCTGTCCAGCTGCCAGACAGCCTGTAAAAGGGGACCAGTGGGTGACTGGGGGTGGTGCCACCAGCTGCGAGACCTGGGGAAGGAGCAGGCATCTCGCTGAGGGTCAGCCACCCCCTCTCCGTAGGACATGTTCTTGCTCTCATTGCTGCTAGCTCCTCCCGCTCAAATCCCCTCCCCCAGCTCCCAGGCGCCCCCATACACTTCCGACTGCTGGACTCCCGCAGGGGCCGGAGGCAGGTTGCCGGGCTGGTTCACATGCCTCATAATTGTAACAGTGAAAAATAACAAACACTCCTTGGCGGATTCTTGCCTGGTGCTGCCGAAAAGGCGTTGCATGTTTCATCTCATCGAATCCTCCCTTACAAGCCGGCATATAAAGTCATCGCTACTATGATTCCCACTATCCAAGTAGGGAAACTGAGGCTCAGATGACTCATGCATCTCCTTTGTGGCACTGCTGGGATGCTGGGATATGAACCCAGACAGTTTGGCGCGGGGCCTGAGGTCTTTGCTGTGGGCTGTGCCACCATGCTTGTTTATATGCACCACCCCAACGTGCCCACACTCGCTTGCACACACCCAGTGCAGTTGTGTGGAGGGGGGAACACGTCTAGGCTGGTGGCTGGGTTCCCCCTACACACACACACACCCGGGCACGCCCATATCCTGGTGTACGCACTCTGAACACCACGTTCTGACTCATGTGTGTCCTCAGGAATCCCCTTTATTCCCCTCAACCTCAACCAGCTCTGACTTGGAACTTGCAAACTCTAAAGGTCATTGCTCCATCTGGAATCTCTAGAGGGGGGATGACAGTGGCTGCCCTGGCAGTGGCAGAGGGAGGAGTGAAGGGCAGGGGACAAGGGGGCCCACTAGGTGTCTTTCAGGCCTGCACATCACCAGTCTGGTGAATTTGTGTCATGGTTCTTTGAATGGCTACACTTAGGTTCTCATTTTGGGAACTGAAGTTCAAAAGCAATAAGTGTGTCGAGCCACTCAGACCACTCTGGAAGCAGGATGGGACTGCAGGGGCCCCTCCAGCCTGAGTCCTCTGCCATGCTGCCCACTAATCAGTCCCCTTGTTGCAGCCCTTTGCTGAGAAGAGCTGATGCCATCCCATGGGGGCAGGAGTTGGGGGGTGGAGACTGTTAATCCCCGGTCTGGCAGGCCCAACCTCTGCCCAGGGCGCCCACTAATTCCCAAACCAAACAGCAGGCAGTGCTGGGCCTGCTGCCGGCCTAATCCGCTCCCCACCAGCCTGGGGCTGGCCAAGGGGCCTGCTGGTTCCCACGCTCTGAGCCTCTGAGGGAGTGGGCAGATACCCCTTTCTTCCATTCCAGACTTCACAGCCCCAGCAGGGACCCCTAGGGACACCTCTATCCACACAGAACTAGAAAAGGTAAGCCCTTACTGATGACACCCTCTTTCCAAAGTTGCCACAATAAACATGCATCTCTGTTAGGTCTCTGTCGTGAATGTGACCCTCTAAATGTGATACTTTTGTGCAGTGCACAACCTGTGTAACTGTACATTAAGGTGCAAAACTCTCCCACCTCCCTGTATCCACAAATACTGCAATTTTAAGATCATTTTATTGAAGAGTGAGAGGCGGGAAGAGGTGGGGGGCAAGTACAGCCCCCTAGCCCCACCAGGGGGAATAGACCCTCTCCCTGCCTCCCGCCCCCCAAGTGGCTCCCCCTGTACTATGGGGGGACTTTGTGCAAACTCTGCCCCAGGGGGTGGTAGAAAGGGTGAAGGGTAGATGTGAAATGGCAGCAGCTGTGGCTGGTGTCGATGCTACTGGGCACCAGGGGGCTTATAGGGCTCCAAGAGGAGGGCTGAGAAGGTGTTGACCTTGTCTGCCCCCCGCACCTCATGGGGTAACAGCGGCAGCTTCACGATGTGGAAGTCTTCATACAGGTCCTCCATCTGTAGCCAGGGCAGAGGGCAGAAGGCAGTGGTCAGGGGGCAAGAGAGCAGGGGAGAGTGTAGGTCAATAAATAACATTGGGCAAGGGGCCTCCCAGGGTCAGGGAGAGAATATGGTGCAAAGGCTTTAAGGTGTCACAAGTAAGAGTCAGGCCAGTAAGATCAGAGGTCACTGGGCTAGACCTCCCACTCTCTGGGGTCGCAGGTACCCAGGCCAAGCCAGCCATAGTCCTTCAGGGCCAAAATGAGGGTAAAGGATCTGAAGTGAGGGCAAAGGGCAGAAGGTCAGGGCAGAGGTGCCTTGGCTGAGCCAGTGCTGGGCAGGTGGGCACACCTGGTCCAGGTACTTGGCCTGGATCTTGTGGCGGGCCTCGCACATCTTGCAGGGCTTCTCGGGGTCGGGGAAGACAAGCTGGTTGACGATGATGTTGTGCGTGTCGATCTTGCACTTGGCCAGCTCCTGGATCAACCGTTCCGTTTCATACAGGGACAGGAACTCAGCGATGCATACGCAGATGAAGGTCGTCTGCTCCTGGAGGGCACAAGAGAGGACAGTGAGGGGCAGGCTCCGGCTTTGTTGCCATCCGCCAAGCCTCTCACCACCTGCCAGGCCTCGACTCACAGGGTCCTTGAACTGTTCGCTGACGGAGCGGATGACAGGCAGCGTCTCCTCCAGCTTGGAGGCCAGCTGGTCCGCGTTCATGTCCCCTAAGCCCAGCATGTTGCACATCTGTGGGGAGGATGTGGGAGGGCTCACAGCTTACCTGGAGCTCAGTAAATTCCCCGGCTTGGGGGCCTACTAAACACCTGGGGCACGCCTCCTGACATCTCCCAGTGGTTAAAGGTGTGGGCCTCTGAGCAGACTCCCCAAATCCCAGCTCTGCCACTTCTCAGGAAATGTGATCAAGGGGCTTTACCCCCTGGAGCCTCAGTTTCCCTATCTGTAAACCTTACTGCTAAGACCGCTTGTGCTAGACAAGCTGTCACATGTAATGTGGTCAGAACAGTGCCGGGCACACAGTTAAGTGCTCAACAACTGTTACCACCTAAGGCACAGGTCCCCGAAAGGGGTACATGTGTGTGCCATGGGGGGTGGTGCTGGTGGTGTGCAGAGTGTGGTGGCTTTGGGGTTGTCAAGGTCTTAATAAACCAAGGGGACATTCTCATGATACTCATTTGCCAGACAAGGAAGGTGAGGTCCAGAGAGGTGAAGTGGCTTGCTTGAGGTCACACAGCTAGGTCACATCCAGTGAGTGCAGGGGATTTGATCTCGGGCCACCTGGCTCTATGCTTCCAAGCTATGTGGGGCACTCAGTGGGCAGGGGCAGGGATAATGAGTCTGACCTGTGGGGTGGGGGAGACAGTCTCCTCCCATCCCTCCAGTGAAAATATGTCCCAACCAGTGAGCAGCACTGATAGAAAGGGGTGGGGGGAGGGCACATCTGGGGATGTGGGGGCCACCCCCGCTCCAGGACACCGGATGCCCAGGGCCCCGCCTGCCTGTGAGATGAAGGGGCTGATCTGGTTCTTGATTTGCATCAAGCGGCCCAGACCCCGCTCCACAATGGTGGGGAAGTTGAGCAGCCTCAGCGTGTGGCCCGTAGGCGCCGTGTCAAACACCACCACCGAGAAGTTCATGCCTTTCACCAGCCTGAGGGGAGAAAGGGGGTCAGGCCTGCTCCGCTGCCCCTCTCCCCTGGGCAGCCCCCGTCCCCGCTGGCTGGGCCTGACCTCATGACCTCGGCATAGCTCATGGCCTCGTCGATGCCGGGGAAGGCGCTCATCGCCTCCTGCATCATCTTCTTCCCCATGCTTAGCATGTTGTCCTCCTCGAAGAACTCGTCCGGCAGCTCCGCCACACCCAGGCTGGGGTCGATCTCCTGGGGGCCGAGGGGACGAGACTCAGGCCGCTGCTACTGCTGGGGGCCTTCCCACCTGGGCACAGGGCCAGAGGGAGCCTGTGGCAGGCTCCAACCACAGGCCCCTCATTGGGTCACGGCTATGTGGACCCCAACGTAGCACTGCCCTCCCTCGGGGACTTACAGTCTTATATAGTCACACAAATGGTCAAAGCATTTCATGAACAATGGGAAAATTGCAAGCTGTGACCAGGGCCCCAAAGGGAAGCTGAAACCCACCCACCACAGGGCATTTACACTGCTAATCTCCACCTGGAACTTGCCTCCCCAAGATACTCTCACCAGTGGTCTCCTGACCTCTTCCAGATCATTCCCCTGTGGGGAGCTTGGCCAACCATCCCCCCACACAAGGACCCTACTATATTCACACCCTTGATGAGTTATTCCTAGTCACTGGGCCACCTCTGACCTCCCACATTCCTCTCTCTTACCTCTTCTGCCTCAGTTATCCTCAACCTCTTTGGGTCACCTCATCCCCTCACGACTGGCCCCTGTTCACTGCCAGTGTCCCTCTTGGCTGGCACCCTTATCTGGGCCAGACCGCATAGGCTGCCTTTGCAAACACTCCCTTTTCCCTCTGTGACTGGCAAAATCCTACCTTAGTTATTCCCGGCTCTCTGGTATCACTGCACCCAAGGGCCTGAACTTTGTCCCCATTCCTGTTCCTGATCACAAATCTTCAACAAGCACTCGACGAACCAGCCAGTCCTGGGTCCCCCTTCTCGCCTGAGAAGTGTTTTTTTTTTTCTCCTTTTTTTTTTTTTTTGAGACTGTCTCACTCTGTCACCCAGGCTAGAGTGCAGTGGTGACATCATAGCTTGTGCAGCCTCAAACTTCTGGGCTCAAGCAATCCTCTCGCCTCAGCCTCCTAAGTTGCTGGGACTACAGGCATGCGCCACTGCACCCAGCTCCTGAGAAGTGTTTATGTGGCATCTTCTCCCTTCTCAAACTTCTTCTGGGGCCCTCGCCTATGCCTTGGTGACAAAGAGAAACCACAGGCTTCCAACATTCTCATCTCCAGGAAGTACCCCAGTTCCTCCTGCTTCCCCCTGAGTCCCTGACCCTGGCAGAGCCATGTCGTGGGTGTGCATGCTGGCTGGAGCTCATCCTGCCTGAGGACCATCCGGGGCCAGCATCCTTGCTTCCTCTGCAGCAGCTCTTTTCTGTCCTGTTGGCACGTTCACATCAGCAAACAAACATATTCTAACATCCCCTTTCTCAAAAAAGCCCTTTGCCTCCCTCTCCCTCCAGTGATAGTTCTGTCATCAAGACAATCACCGACTCCACCTCCTCACCTCACCCACTAGAGGCAGGTTTTTGCTCCTGCTCCTAGGGGGGGGTCTCTCCAAAACCGAGGTGCCTGCCAGAGGCCACAACTTCTTCCTGCTTGAGACTCTTTGTTTTCTTGGAGCTCCAGATCCCACACCCTCTGGCTTTCCTCCCTTACCACCAGTGCCTCCTTCTTGTCCTTCTCTGCTGGTCCCTTAATGCTGATGTGCCCCTAAGCTTGTTTCTGGGCCTCTCTGTTTCCTCACACTCTCCTCCACTTGTATAGCTTTAAATACCACCCTTGGGACATTGACTTCCAAACCAACACCAACCTCCTCTTAGCTGCTGCAGACTCACATAACTAAGCTATTGTCATGATGTCGACACTTGAACGTCCAGTGGGCACCTCAGATTCACTGTGGACAAAACACAATTCTTTTTTTTTTTTTTTTTTTTGAGACTGTCAGATCCTCCCACCTCAGCCTCCCAGAGTGCTAGGATTACAGGTTTGAGCCACCATGCCTGGCCAAAATGGAATTCTTGATTTGTCCCTTCTAAACCTCCTTTCCTAGTCTTCCCCATCCAGGAGGCTTAAAGAGACAAATAAGAGAAGTATTTAATTCATTTCTTTCTCTCACCCATGATAAGCAAGTGATGTCATTGCTTTATTTCCAAAATACATTTCAAATCTGACTTCTCCCCCAGATTTCTACCCCCACCTGAGTCCAGGCTGCTGTCATCTCATGCCTGGTCACAGCTGCAGCCTCCTTTTTAGTACCCCTGCTTCCACCCTTGACTTACAATCCAATCTCCACATGGCAGCCAGAGGGAACTTTTCAAAACATGAATTTGGCCATGATTTTGCCCTGCTTCAAATGAACAGCTTCCTATTAAACTTGGAGTCAAAGTCAAACTGCTTTCCATGCCCTGCAAGGTTCAATGCCATGTTGCTCTCGTTGGCCTCTCTGGCTTCTCTTTCCCCTACTCTGGCTCACTAAGCTCCAGGTACTTCCTGCTCCTCACTCGTTCCCCTTTGGGTATGTTGAGGAAGAAGTAAAACTGGATGTAGAGTGGGTAGGACATGGCGGCTGCTGGTGGGTGTGTACAAGAAAGGCCTGAAAGGGCCTTTGCCAGATGTGGGAGCTGAGCCCTGCTCCACTCACCATAGCGAAGAGGTTGTCATAGCCTTTGACCTTGGTAGGCACCTTTGAGAACTTCTGGTCAAAAGCATCTGAGATGTTGTGGGCTGGGTCGGTGGAGATGATCAGAACACTTTCTCGCCCCTTGGATAGCTGGACTGCCAGGCTGCAGCTGGGCAAAAGAAAGGTGGAATGGTGGGGGAGTGAGGGGTTGGGCTCTGTTCTCTGGGTCAGCAAGGAGAGAGGTACGGTCCCAGGAGCAGGCGACCCAGATCAACAAGGGCCTATAGAGGAGAGTATGGATCACTGTGGGATCAAGCTCAATCCCTGCAGGAGAATCCCTTCAGATCTCACCTACCGATCCCTCCTACATGGACTAGAGTGGTAAGGTTTAGCTGATTGAGTCCATTTGGCCTGGTCCCTGTTTCTTCTTTATTGAACACAGTGGCACGGCATAGCTTGACTCTGTGCCCTCTCTCCCTCAACTCTAAGCTAAGGGGACCCTTGTACTCCCTGTTAAGCTCAGAAGGGTTCAGTCTACTTGTCCAGGACAATTTGCCCAACGGACCCCTCCTCCCCACCGCTGACAAAGACAGTCTGATCCTATGCTATCTCCTCTGCCATCCACCACTAACGTCGCCCTGGGCATCACATGGCAAAGTTCACCTGACTAGGGTAGCTTGCTCCGGTGCCCTTCCCCCTATTCTGAATTCACTCGAGCACAGTCCAGCTGATTGGGACATCTAAGCGCTCCCCCGCACACCCCACCCCCCGCATTGGGTTAACTGTGGTTCAGCACTGCACTTGCGCTCCAACGGGAATGGTCCAACTCAGAAGGTGCAAGGCTTGCACTGAGGCGGTACCTTCCATTTGCTCCATGTAACTTCCAGAGAGTACAACCCGAAAGACCCCATCTCAGCCCCCTTGCCCGGTGGGAGTGGAAAAGCCGGTCCTTGGCCTCCCCTTCGCCCAGTGGTACATCCCACCCGCCTTCCTGGCCCACGCCGCCGCCTCCTCACCTGCAGGTGGTCTTTCCCACGCCACCTTTGCCCCCGACGAAGATCCACTTAAGGCTGCGCTGTTCGATGATGTTGCTAAGCGTAGGCTCCAGCGGCTCCACATCAGGTGCATCCTCGAACTCCTCCGCCTCAACCCCCCACCCGGCCACCCCTGCCGCCATCTTGGAACCGGCTCACGTGATCAAGCGGATCGCACCATGCAACGCACCTGCAGGGGAAATCCTCTATCACATCCCCATTGAGGTTAGGACCCTGAATTAATTTCCTCATGGCTTGCCTTTTAGGAGCAAATGTAAACTATATTTTCTCTGTTATCTGGTTCCAGGGTTCACTTTGTCGACCTTTGGTCTATATTTTTCCAAGGACCTCCCCTTGCCTAGTGAACATATTGGTACCATCCAAGCTACTCCCCTTCACTGATTGGACCCTAATCTTGCAGCACTTCTTTCATTGGCTACATCTTTTCTTACTTCCACCAGTCACTCTCACGTCTCGGTAGCCGCCAACCTCTCCTTAGCAACCGGCCAAACACCCTGTCCATACTCTTTCGGTGAAGTTAAAGCCGAGGTCTGCCCTGGCCTGATTTCATAGGCTGAGCTTCCTGTCAATCATTTCCTTCTAGTTTTCCAAGTTGGGGCCCAACCTTGCCTCGGGTCCGCCCCCTCTGCTATTCAATTGGCTGTGAGCCACTCTGCCGCAAACCAATCATAGATGGATTGCTGGACCGGAGACGGGTCCTGGTACTGAGGATTAGGCAGAGTCCGCAAACCCTTGTCCACACTCCCTGAGCCCCCATGCTGGGCAGGCACCATACCTGCAACTGCTCTCCTTGTTGTAGAAGGGACCCTAATTCCAGAAAACCTCCTTGCATATTTCCTATTTTAACCTCTACCCTGGGGGCAGAAATACGAGCTGGGTCCCAAACCCTTGGTGCGGACCCCATTCCAGAACACTCTTAACCTTAGAGGGGGGAAACTTGAGCCTAGAAATACCCCCGGCTTCATTCGAACACTCTAGCCCGTAAAATAACCTTGTTCTCAGACGGGAACCCCAGCTCCACACAGCCAGCTATGTCCCCATTCCTTCAAGTGAGCTTCATCGCAGAGACAGGTGCCTAACTCAGAGATACCCCTATTTCTAGTCGGGGCTAGATATGCCCTCTAGACCTAGGTAGGGACCCAAATTCGGAAGTGTCAGGTGAGAATACAGCCCCAAACGGAATTTATCCTTTCCCAGAGATTATTCCTGGTGCCAGACAGGGATTCTAGCCCTGGAAAGCTAATGCTAATGAGCCACCAGTCCCAAGAAGGAACCCCAGTCCGGAGAGTCAGCTACAGCCCCAGTCTCAGACAATAGTCCCATTCCTGGGGAACTCCTGTCAGCAAAACGCCACCTCTAGTCTCCCTGGATTATAAAGACACGCGGGGTGGGGTGGGGGCCTCCCCGCTGCCCCGCCCCGTCCGGGTCATACCCCCTTCGCCCCGCCCCGGCCCCGCCCCCAATGCGGACGCCTGAGGGCCTGACCACTCTTCCCGGCATGCATTGTTCGGGACGCGGCAAGTCGGGCGCCAAGCGCGGGGCCGGAGCGGCCTTCCCGGAGTCCTTTGCGCGGCACCTGGCGACAAAATGGCTGCCCGAGGGAGACGGGCGGAGCCTCCGGGCCGGGAGGCGCCGGGCCCCGCGGGCGGTGGCGGCGGCGGGAGCCGATGGGCTGAGTCTGGGCCGGGGACGTCGCCCGAGAGTGGGGACGAGGAGGTGTCGGGCGCGGGTTCGAGCCCGGTGTCGGGCGGCGTGAACTTGTTCGCTAACGATGGCAGCTTCCTGGAGCTTTTCAAGCGGAAGATGGAGGAGGAGCAGCGGCAGCGGCAGGAAGAGCCGCCCCCGGGCCCGCAGCGACCGGACCAGTCGGCCTCCGCCGCCGCGGGCCCCGGGGATCCGAAGAGGAAGGGCGGCCCGGGCCCCACACTTAGCTTCGTAAGGAGCCGCGGGGGTGGGGGCGGGCGCCAGGGCCCGCCTTGGCAGAGGGAATTGGGGCCTGAGCGGGAGGATCGGGATCCAGGTCCACTTTCTGCCCCATGAGGGGGCCCGTCCGAGCGGGCCACACCCGCTGAGGATGTGGAACCTGGATTTTCCCGACGAGGGTTCGGGGGTAGGGGAGGGAGACCCCCGGACCCTGCCTGCGGGAACTGGGAGCTGAGAAATTGCACTGGAAGCAGCACTCTGGGGATGGGGAAGCCAGGATACCAGGATTCCTGTTTGAGTGGTACGTGGACTTGGATGGTGGGACCACCCCCTATTGGGGGGAAGGAGGGCAAATTCAAGTCCTGGAGTTTGAGCTGTATGCATTAGATTCAGCTTACTGTGTAGGGCAATTACTTACTTAGGACAACTGTTTGACTTTCCGGAATCTCATTGGACCAGGGTTTATTTACTGAGCACCTTACCTTTTGCTGGGCATTGTGGTAGGTGCTGGGTATGCAGTGGTGAACTTGACAGAAAAGATAGCTGCTTTCCTGGAGCCTCTGGGCTGGCCTACCCTCATTTTCCCTAGTTGCAAGAATGGACATCATCGTATCTTCCGATGTGAGGGTTCTGTGAGGTCATTGTGGAAAAGTGGTTAGCACAGGGCCTGTCTTACATAGGAAGGGCTAAACCAGTGGTTCTCAGTTGGGGACGAGTCGCTCCACCCCCACATTTTGCAAAGTCTGGAGACATTTTTGGTTGTCAGAACTGCAGGAGGGGGTGCTAGTGACATCTATGGGTAGAGGCCAGGGATGCTGCTCAACATCCTACAATGGGTAGGACAGCGCCCCCCCCCCCCAACAAAGAATGATCCAGCTCAAAATGTCATTAGTGCCAGGTTGAGAAACTCCTGGCTAAATAAATAGGGCATATATTGATTGTCACCTCTGAGCTTGCTTTGTCTCTGGTGTTGAGATCTGCTCCCTGTAGTGTGGAGGGAAAAGTGTTGACTTGAGAATTAATGGACTGGGAGTTGAGTCATGTGATTTGGGACAAGTGATCCACTTCTCCAAGCCTAGTGTCTTGCATCTGTTGAAAATGAGTGTGAGAATAGTGCCATCTTAATGCCTGGTGGAGGGGTGGAGATGGGATGTCTGTGAAGGCTGTTGCAGCCCCTGGAGCACAAGAAGCCATCGATCGATGGGAGAAGATGAGATACCAGGATGGAAGTCCAGAGAAAGACTTCTGTTTGAGGAAGGGGAAAGCAGGGTAAAGTGTTAGGACTTGAGTTGGTATGACAATTGAGGGTGGAGGCCTAGTACCCCTCCAGGAATGGGAGTAGCAGTAATTGTCACTTTTTCATTTGTTTACGGAAGGGCCATTCCATTGCAGTTGCACCCTCAAAGAGGCCAGGCCAAGTTAGGTGTAGGGGAGACAATGTTGCTTGGTGACTAAGGATGCTGCTGACCCAACTGACCCTGAAGCCAGCTCACTTGTTTGTTGCCAGCATGACTTCTCCTTCTCAAAGACTGTTTTCTCATCTATAAAGTGGGGATGGTTATAACCTTCACCTTAAGGTAGCTGTGAAAGTGAAAGGAGATGACACATCCACAGCACTCAATACAGGGCTTAGCATACAGTAAGTGCTCAATAAAGGGAGCTGTTGCCACCTATATAGTTCCTGCTAGGGGAGCATGACGCCTTGGCATGGAGAGTGAGGGCAGAGCTGGTCCCCACCATGGTGGGAGCACTGCTTTCTCCCTGGGAGGGTAGCCCGGGGCCCAGGACAGGTGCTAAGAGTTGCGTGTGCTCCTCTCTGATTGCTGCGCAGGTCGGCCGGCTGGCGGAGCTGGGCGTGGCGTCGGGACGGGCCACCTGGCCGGGCTAGGAAGGTGTAGTGGGCCTCAGCACCGCCAAGGGCGGGCCGGCTCCTGTAACCGTTGCAGTCTTCTGTCCCTTCACCCAGGTGGGCAAACGCAGAGGCGGGAACAAACTAGCCCTCAAGACGGGAATAGTAGCCAAGAAGCAGAAGACGGAGGATGAGGTGAGCAGGCCGGGTGTGGGGGGGCCACCTGAGTTGCCTTTCCCCGGCAGCCTTTGCACCCCTTTGGTGGAGCCTCCTCCCCCCCTGTCCAGCTGCTGGGCCTTGGGTGGGCATGCTGGGAGGGATTTCAAGTGTCCACAGATAACTTGACTCTGCATCTTTACCTCAAACCCAGGGCCTTGGGGGTGACACTGGGGTTGGGTCAGCTGTCTCAGGACAGTCCTGACCCTGGTTCCTGGTATCCCCCTCCCACCCCCGATCCCTCCCACCCCCAACAGGTATTAACAAGTAAAGGTGATGCTTGGGCCAAGTACATGGCAGAAGTGAAAAAGTACAAAGCCCACCAGTGCGGCGACGATGATAAAACTCGGCCCCTGGTGAAATGACCCCCTCCCCTGCCTGCCCACGGCCTGGGACTCTCTGCGATGTACATAACTATTTAATGCAGCGGCAGCGGCGGCAGCCTTCCCCCCCCCACCCGAGGACTTAAATGCAGAAGGAAACAGATGCTTCCCGCAGCTGCGGACGATTCTCCAGGACTCTTTTTTTACCTTGAGCACTTGCCTCATGAGACTTAATAGAACAGTGGTTTACTGTCCCTTCTCTTCCCACCTCCTTTTTCTCTCTGACTCTTTTTGTCTTCTTCTTCTCACCCTCCTCTTTCTTCCTCCCCTTAGCATCACTTCTGGGAAGTAAAGAACTTGACTTAGTGCTGGAGCTGTGTGCTTGGTTTGTCTTTGTGTTCTGGAACCTAAACCCTCCCCATGGACTGACACCGTAACTCAAAGCCCAGGTCTGGCTTGGTGGGGCGGGTGTAGGAAGGACAGGGACACATCCCCTTCTGTGGACCTAGACTTTTCTCAAGACCCATGTCCTCTCACCCCTGACTGCAGCCCCAAGTGTGGCACCTTAGGTTCTGTTTCTCTTCACAGTCCTATTTCTGCTGGGCCAAGGATGTTATGTTTATTCTGCAGACACTCCAGAGCACGTGTGATGTTCCAGGCCTGTTCTAGGTCCCTGGGTCACAGCTGTGAGCAGAACCGAAGCCCTTTGGGTAGTGACTGCTAACAAGTACAGGCTAGATGTTAGAGAGGAAGGGGATGTGTCTTTTAGGTGACATTTGATCAGAGTCCCGAGGAAGAGTTGAAACCGCATGTCCGAGGTAGAGGGAACGGCCAGGGGAAAGAGAGGTGGGAGAGCACCTGGCCCTGACGGGAGCCTCATATGACATACATGCAGATCCTTGTGTGTGAGGTAGGGTGGGAATTCAGGATTTTATTTCAAGTGAGGATGAGGCTTTGAGGGTGTTTGAGGTAGGGAGCAACATGATATATTTATATCTTCCTGGGCTGTCTTTGACCCCTGTGGGAAATAGACTAAAGGGGGCTGAGGGTCTGGTTTCCAGCAGGGCTGTTCCACACATGCTCTGGTTGGGGAGAGGCCACTCAGTCCTCCCAGCTATTTACACCCCTTCCAGGGAGGCCAGAGTCTGTCCCCACCTGGATGTGTACACCATCAGGAGGAGTGCAACAGGGCTTGATTCGTCCCACCTTGCAGAACATAATTGTTGACATGTCAGAGGAATGAAACAGGATAATTTTGTTTTTGAGATGGGGTCTCACTGTGTTGCCCAGGCTGATCTCAAACTCCTGGGCTCAAGCAATCCTCCAGCCTCAACTTCTGAGTAGCTGGGACTACAGGCATGCCACCATGCTCTGCTAGAAAGGGGTGTCTTAAAGGAAGTCTGACTCCTCTGGTGCTCCTTGCCCTTCTGTGCCCTCCTCCTGGCCTCACTGCATCCTGGTGGAGCCGGAAGTTGTCTGGCTCCACCTGTTCTCCACCAAACCCACATATGTTTTAAAAGGCCCTTGTCTCTCAACCCCTCTCAAACCTGCTAGACCTAGGGCAACATCGGGGCCCCCCCCAGCTGTGGGCCTACCTTCTCAGTCTAACCTCTGCTGGCATGCTGAGCACCCTTGTTGTTCCTCCCCAGCCCAGGGCTGGGTACCCTTCTGCTTTCAGTCTGGAGGACCAAGAGGCAGAGAAACAGTCTCCGTCACCATGTGCCTGGGACCTGTGGAGGCAGAGAGAGGAAGGGCAGATGGCTGTGGTCCTGGGAGGGGGCTGAGGTGGTGTCCCCCCTGGCTCCCCAGACTGCTAGATGCAGTCTGTGGAGGTTGGGGTGAGGTGTTCACTCGAGACAAATCGTGAGCACCTGCTATGTGAAGACACAGCAGCTACCAAAACATGAGTAGAAGAGATGGCAATTTTAAGTAGGGTGGACAGGGATGATCTCCCGGAGAAGGTGGCATTTGTTCCAAGTCCTGAAGAAGGTGGGACAGACAGTGAGGATGGTTCTTGGAAGAGTGTTGCAGGCAGAAGAAAGGGGGTACAAAGACCCTGAGCTGAAAGTGCCTTGTCAAAACTTGGCTTGTCCAGGAAGAAACAGCAAGCAGGCTTTAGAAGTGGATACCTTTCCCCTGTCACTTCTTGCTAACATACAATAAAGGCTTGTCTGGTTTATTTTCCACGTTGGCTCAAAGGTCTCTCCCTGGCCGGGTGTGGTCGCATGTGTCTATAGTCTAACTACTCTGGAGGCTGAGGCAGGAGGATCCCTTGAACCCAGGAGTTCCAGGCAGCAGTGAGCTATGATTGAGCCACTCCATCCTGGGCAACAGATGGAGACCCCGTCTCTTAAAAAAAAAAAAAAAGTGTCTCTCTCTTACTTTGGGGATGCTGAGCTGGCCCAGGTTGTGGCTTTGGACTTGAGAATGGAGTGTGGGGATAAGGAACATAGAAAGCTAATGGAGCTATCCCTACCTCCTCCTCCACCAAAGCCACCAGCAGCGGCTGGATCTTTAAAAAGAAACACAAATGGGAGAAGTAGGTCGTCCCTGCAGGTGCTCAGCCTCTATTCTACTGTCAAGAGGCAGGAGAAGCTGAAAGTCCAGGCACCTCCCTTCACTCATGGTACCTACCAGCTCTGACCTAGGAAAAGTCTGGACAGGGAGCAGCATCAAATGCAGGTTTTGGTGACTCACACTTCAAACTATTCTGGTGCCTGTTGGCTGTGTAATCTTGGATAAGTCAGTTAGCCTTTCTTGGTTCAGGTTCTTTATCTATAAAATAGAGGTAAAATACCAATGCATCTCTAAAGCCCAATTCTAAAATAAGGATGATAATCACATAGTCTTAACCCTGATATATTTTAAAACAGCTTTCAGTGCTTCTCTGGGTGAGAATGTTGGCTTACGTTTGGGGGCTGTATTTGAAAAATCCTGACCTGTTAACTTGGGGTGTGGGGGGCTGCAGTGTGATGAGATGTTCAGGCAGGGAGGCTGTTGAAAATTGAGAGCCCATTTGTCTCTCATCTTAGATTCGTGGTTGGGCACAAGTTCCAGGAGTTTCTTTTTGCACTGAGCGCTGCTAGTTAGTTGAACTGAAGTAAGTTTGCCAGGCATAAAGCTGTTGTGAGAATAGCATGAGATAACATTTAGAAACCACTTGACATGCAGAAGGTAATTAAGAAATAGGAAAATAGAAAACAAAACCCCAAAACTTGGCCTGATTCAGCACTCAAATCCACCAGCTTGGGAATGGAAGAAAAGACTTCTGTGACCACACGAGGGCAAACAATGTGAACCACACAAACGGCAGGGGCCACTTCGTTCTGCAACAACTCCCCCAAGGCGTGTGCAGGGTCGCTAGAAACTTGCTATGTTAAAAACAGAGGGTGAATATTAAAAAATTGTCTCCTGCATTCCAAGCTCGCTCCCCATCTTACCCTTATCTGGGGCAGCCCCCAAGCTTGACCAGAAAGCTCCTACCTCCACGCCTCCCAAGGAATCCCCCAAAAGCCAGCTCCAGTCTCACTGTTCCTTCTGCTCAACAAGCACCTCGGTGGGTATCCACACCCTCCCCCCATTTGATTCCCAGCGGGAGCCTCAAAGCGCCCCGACCCAGGCGCGTGGCAGGACGGGATTTGTAGTTCCAGAGCTCACGGAGGGGCAAAGGGGGAGGTGAGGGAGGCTTTTGCGCATGCGTAGGTGGCGGCTGTCCGCACGTGTCTCTCAACTCAGGTTTCTGTCCTGCGGAGCTGGCTGCAGTGGGAATCCCAGCTTGTCTTACGCGACTCTCAGAGTGGAGTTAGGCGCCAGCCAACCCTACCGTAGCTTGGGAAGTCCCAGTACTTGCTTTTCATGAATGAACGGAGCCGGGACTGACTTTGCATATGGGAAATGGGCTGAGAAAGGTGTCCCCCTCCTTTAGGCAGGAGCAAAAATTGACCTGCGCCTCTCTAGAGGGTTAGCAAGTCCGTCAGGGCAGGACTGGGTTGTCTTTTGGGATTAGAGCCCAGTAAATATTGGTTTAGGGAGGGGCTGAATACAGTGAAAGGATGGCCTTGAGTCTCCCAGAGTTAAAGCCAGGTTTTTAAAAAACAATTTAGGGCTGGCCAGGTGTTGCTTAACTGGGATTATCTCTAACCGAGAAACTATTCTTACACCCAATAGACAAGTGGGGAAATTGAGGTTCTTTGTGGCAGGCAGTCGCCTACCTTGTTATCGGCAGGGCCAGGAGGGGAAACTGGGACGTTCCAGCTCTTTCCTAGCCGCTCTGTTTTTTCAAGAGAAGGAAAAACGGTGCCCTCCTGTCTTCAGACCACGCCAGGATCACGAAGATTTCTTTCTTCACGACCCTGCCCTTGCCTGAGTTTCCCGGGCTGTTCCACCTCATTCAATTTAAGGTAGGGAAGGGGATTGGATCTGCTCCGAAGTTCATTTTATTCATTTCATTTTATTTAAAATTTTATATCCCTTTGATGCTGAAGAATGAGGAAGGAAAACAAACCTCTATGTTTGTGGGGGTTTTTGATCTCCTTGTAAAAATTGTCAGACAGTACCGGAAGATAACGCAAAATGTGGCGGAGGCTTCTGTAGGAACCCAGTCCATCTCAGGCACTCCCTTTGTCCTGCTTTCTTTCCTTTGTGTCTGGGGTAAAAATCCACCCAGGCTCAGTCCCTCAGCTCTTTCCTTGGTATTCCTACCAAGTACCTCTGGGGGGAGAAGGGAGGCACAGTTCGGTTTTTAGGGGAGGGGGTGACAAAGGCACCGGTAGCTCTGGCCGAGAGGTTCCCGCGTGCATCACACACGCGAGAGGCCTGGGGCCTACGCGATAGAAACTCCACGCTCTAGCGAAGAGCTGCGATCCGGCCAGCTTGAGATGCTAAGGAAACGAGTCGATGGGAGGACCGCCAGGCTAGAGAGGCCGAGCGGTAGTGCAACTCTTTCGTCACGTGACTCGGCCTAGGTTGGGTCTGGGTTTCCCCAGTGCCGGACCACGTGCGACGGCAGAACCTTCCGATTGGCTCAGCAGGACCAGTTTGAACATAGTACGGAAGCCGCCGCGGCTCATCTACGGCCGCGTGTTTTTTTTTTTTTTTTTTTTAATTCCCTCTCTTTGGCTCCCTCCTTCCGCGTGAGTCTCTGGAGAAGCCTCAGCGCGAGGCGCCGCCGCTGCTGCCCGGAGCCCGGTAAGTGGGCCTCATTCAGAGCCCGACCTGCTCGGTCCCAGCTTGCATCGACCCCCGCCGGGCACCAGGCCTGCGCCGCGCGCGGCCCGGGCGTCGGGGCCGCGCCCGACCGGGAAAGGCCGGGAACCTGGTTGGGCCCGATCGGCGAGGCAGCGAGAACGGGCCGGGCGGGGGAGGGGGAGAACCGAGCCGAGCTTAGGGGGTGGGGCTTCGGAGCCAGGCCAGGTTGGGGTGCCGCGAGAAGAGGGCCAGTGGGGCGGCTAGGGTCGGACTGGAGGGGATCTGATTGGGGGAAGTGTCTGGGGACTGCTTGGGGCCTGATTGGGGGACGTCGTGAGGATCGGGTGTGTGTGGGAGCCTGTTTCGGCAGGGCTTGGTTGGGTCTGATTGGGGGAGGCCACATTGAAAAGTTGGGGGGGGAGAGAGCTTGTTGGGCCTGGTAGGGAGGGGCGTCAGACTTCTGCCTAGAGGGCTTTGCTGGATCTGACTGCGAGGCATCGCTGGGATCCGTTGAGGGGAGTGCTCCAGGGGGTGTTCGGCCAGGCCTAATTGGGGGAAGCTGCAGGGATCGGACCAAGGGGGTTTCCGACTCGAGGTGGTGGGGGGCTTGGCCGAACTTGATTGGGGGAGGCGGCAGAGATCCGTCAGCAGGAGTTACTGCTGACTGGGGCGGAGGCTGGCGGGGGGGCCTTTTAGTCAGACCTGATTGGGGAAGGCGACAGGGACCTGTCCAGGGGGTTTCTGTCGCATGTTGGGCGGGCTTGACTGGCTCTCACTCGAAGAGGCAGTGGAGATCCATTTGGGGACCGCTTCGGTCCTGATTAAGGGGCATCGCTGGACAGGGTCTGGCTAGGCCAGAAAGGGGGGGGGGCGTCTGGCAACCGCTGAGCTCCAAGGGCCGGATTAGGGGAGGCGAGAGGGATCGGACAATCGGAGCGTCTTGGGACCGTGCACCTGGGGAGCCTCGGGAACCGAACCAGGGCAGGAGGCCGCTGGCATCTGGCGGAGCTTGAGGGCCGGATTTCGGGAGAAGGGGAATCTTCAGGGACCGTGCCTGCACCGGGGAGACCACGGGGGCCGGGGCGCTATCGCGGTCTGGGGCGGGGCCCCTGGACGTGGAGGAGGCTGAACTCTCGCCCAGCCGCTGCGAGGGAGGTGGAAGCCTTAGGGCTCGCAGCCGGGGGCGGCAGCATGGGACCCCCTGGGACGAGGGTTCTAGGGTGGGCCCGATGAGGATCTGCCGGGCCCCGCCGCCGCCGCCGGTGGCCCGCTTCCATGTCCCTCCTCCTGCTCTCCCGTGCCCGCGACTGCGCGGCCGAGGATGGCGTAGCTGGCGGGGACCCCGCACTTGGGCAGGCGTGGACCGACGGCCGCCGCCTGTACGCCGAGGGCGCTCCCGTCGTCATGCTGCTACTGCGGCCTCAGGGGCTCAACCCGGGTCTCACACGGAGCCCCAGAGACCCAGCGCTGACCCTGGCCCCTACCCCCGCAGCTCGCCTTGCGCCATGGACTGGCAGCCAGACGAGCAGGGCCTGCAGCAGGTCCTGCAGCTGCTCAAAGACTCGCAGTCGCCCAACACAGCCACGCAGCGCATCGTGCAGGATGTATCCTTCCTTCCTTCCGGGGCTGGGGAAGCGGGGCAGACATCTACAGCCCTTGAAGGCCAGAGGGGGGAACGGGACGACTTTTTTCTGTGTAGTGAAGACTTGAGGACAGAGAATTAAGGATTAGAATTTCTGGGTCCCACTCCCAGAGTTGCAGGGATGGATCATTATGGAAAATAATGAAAATTCTTAATGTTCATTGAGTATTTTACTCCATTAAACTATGAATTATAGTAGGTACTCTTGCTCTTTCCATTTTACAGATGGGTAAATCAAGGCTTAGAGAGGCAAAATGACTTGCCCAAGGTCGCAGCTAGGAAGCAGTGGAGCTAGGATGGGAAGGCCAGCCCTGTCAGATTGGAGTCCAGTCTGTCCTGTCCAAGTGGAGGAAAGTGTGGCCCTGGGTGAGGGGTGCACATTTAGTTGCCACATGGGTTTTATTTGGGCGTTGTGGTTAAAATTTCTTCTTTCTAATTGATTGTTTAAAATATTAGAAGTTAAAAATGTTTAATCTTTAAAACATTAGCAAGTTTCACTTGAAAGTTTGGATTCCTTTCCTTTATTGGTGTTTAAAATAAAGCGGTCACCATTGGACTGCTAGTGAGCAGGGCTGAGTAGTGTGGCTGCCACCTTCAAAGGAGCAGGGTTCTCCAGCCCTCTCCTGCTCTGGCCGGGTCTTCAGGAGTGGGTGGGGAGCTCAGGCATTACACCCTGCTCCTTGTATGAACTTGGTGTGTCTGGAATGTTCTGTGTTGTTGTGGGCATAGGGATTGATGAGGGGGACCTCAGGAGGTGGCTGCTTGGTCCCAGTATTCAGAGGTGCTCTCAGCGACATGACAGTGAGGGGGGTCTTGCATGGGGAAGGCCCCTGTCTCCCAAGTCCCTTAACAGCCTGGCAGAAACTCAAACAACTCAACCAGTTTCCTGATTTCAACAACTACCTGATCTTCGTCCTGACCAGACTCAAGTCAGAAGGTACGCTTATGCGCCCCTCCAGGGGGGCTGGACCCTGCCTTCTCCCCTGTGGCCCTGAACCTCGGCACTCTCCCCCTAGATGAGCCAACCCGCTCTCTCAGTGGCCTCATTCTCAAGAACAATGTGAAGGCGCATTACCAGAGCTTCCCGCCACCTGTGGCCGACTTCATCAAACAGGAGTGTCTCAACAACATTGGCGACGCATCCTCGCTCATTCGAGCCACCATTGGTGAGAGGGGCAGCGGGGGTCAGCCTCTGAGGACACTCTGAGGAACCTTCCTAACTCCCAGAAGGCTGCCCGAGGAAGTTACAGGATGACTAAGGATTAACTGAAGCAGTTTCACCTGAAAGCTTTTCACTACTGTTAAATACTAATGCTACTATTTGTTAGTGATTTAGGCTTTTCCCTCTAAATCTATGTCAACTTTAAAAAATTGCTTTCCGGCCAGGCATGGTGGCTCACGCCTGTAATCCTAGCACTCTGGGAGGCCGAGGCGGGCGGATCGCTCGAGGTCAGGAGTTTGAAACCAGCCTGAGAAAGAGTGAGACCCCGTCTCTACTAAAAATAGAAAGAAATTAATTGACCAACTAAAAATATATATATATATATACAAAAAAAATTTAGCCGGGCATGGTGGCGCATGCCTGTAGTCCCAGCTACTCCAGAGGCTGAGGCAGGAGGATCGCTTGAGCCCAGGAGATTGAGGTTGCTGTGAGCTAGGCTGACGCCATGGCACTCTAGCCCGGGCAACAAAGTGAGATTCTGTCTCAAAAAAAAAAAAATTGCTTTCAAGCTGGTCCTGGTGGTACATGCCTGTAGTTGCAGCTACTCAGGAGGCTGAGGCAAGAGGATCACTTGAGCCCAGGGGTTCAAGGCTGCAGTGAGCTATGATCGCATCACTGCACTCTAGCCTGGGGCAACAGTGAGACCTTGTCTCAAAAAAAAAAAATCCTTTTAAAAGGAAATAGTATGCGTATAATTGTTTTAAATGAAAAGACAAGTTTACTTCATTAAAGAGAAGTTAACATTAAAATTAAATGCAGTGGACAGAAAGGTAGTAATAAATTTCAGCTAGATGCTGGGTCCTGCCAGAAGTGCTCATCTGGTGGTCTGCCTCTGTTAAAAGTGACTTTTAGCAGGAGGATCGCTTGAGTCGAGGAGTTTGAGACCAGCCTGGGCAATGTAGCAAGATCTCATCTCTACAAAAAATAAATAAAAGTGACTCTTAGCCCCAACAACACCCCCTCCTAGGCCAGCCGAAGGATCTAGGCTCACTGAGCTCATTCTGGGTGCCAGACTCTGCTCTAAGTCTTGGATTAAGTCATTGAAACCTGCCAGTGGCCATAGGTGGCTGATATTCTTTATCCCCATTGAGGGTTAAGAGCACTGAGGCACAGAGAGGTAGGTCATGTGCCCAACACTACAGAGACCAGGTGGGATGGATACTGCACCTTGGTGTCCTTAGCGTGTACCCAACCACTGCAGGGAGCACCTTCTTCCCAGTGGCAGATTCCACCCCTGGGAAACACTGCCATCTCGTGGCAGTCGATGCCACTTCTGTGCTGACTGTTCCCGCTTTGAGCTCTGTTGCCAGACGCTTCCTCTGTGCCCTCAGATGCCTGCTGCATATGGCGCCTGCATTTCTAATAGACAGGCTAAATCGTTCCCACGGTTGTAGCCCCGTCACCTCTCTGCTCTTTCCTCCCAGTCTGTTCAGCCCCACTGGCTTCTGGCCCATCTATGAGCACTGTACGCCTGTCCCACCCTCAGGCCTTTGTAGGGCCCCATCCCTATGTGTGGGATGCTCTTTCCCCAGGTACCTGGGTGCATCCTTCCCCAGTGCCTTCCTCTCCTTTCAGGTCTTTGCTCAGATGTTATGATGTCACCGCCATGAGGCCTACTCTGGCCACCCAATTTAAAGTCACTATCCTCACCTGCAGCCATTTCCAGCTGCCTTTTCTGTTCCCCACCTCCCTAGCTTAGTCCTTGGCATGTGGCCTCCTGGTCCTGTTGCTGATTTAGCTATACCTCATGGCCTCCCTCCAGCTCCCCCAGGGCAGGGACTTTGTGTTTTGTTCCGTGCTATATCCCAGGCCCTGGAACAGAGGTGACTCATAGTAAGGCTCAGACGATGCTTGCAGAATCAATGAGTACCTTCTCTCTGTGCCCACCTCAAAAGGGGTGTGGAGGGTGTGTGTGGTCAAATGGGCACAGAGGCAGCCCCGTGGGTGGGGAGGGTGAGGTACCCCACAGCCCTTCCCCAGCCCGAGGCAGCGTCCTTTCCTCTTTCCCACCGCCCCAGGCATCCTCATCACCACCATCGCTTCCAAAGGCGAGTTGCAGATGTGGCCTGAGCTGCTGCCCCAGCTGTGCAACCTGCTCAACTCAGAGGATTACAACACCTGTGAGGTAGGCAACAAGCAGTGGCTGGGCCCCAATGGGTACTAGGGCCAGGGCCAGGGCCGTGACCGGGGCTGGTACCTGCAGCCACACCCATCTCTCTGCCCCTGTCCACTCAGGGAGCCTTCGGAGCCCTGCAGAAGATCTGTGAAGACTCATCGGAGCTTCTAGACAGTGATGCCCTCAACAGGCCCCTCAATATCATGATCCCCAAGTTCCTGCAGTTCTTCAAGCACTGCAGCCCCAAGATCCGGTGCGTGCGGCTCCCCGGGGGCTTCCAGAAGGGAGGGCTGGCGGGTGGGTGGGATCAGGGGTGACCTATGTGCCCCGCTCCCTGCCAGGTCCCATGCCATCGCCTGTGTGAACCAGTTCATCATGGACCGGGCCCAGGCGCTAATGGACAACATTGACACCTTCATCGAGGTGGGCCACCGGGCCAGGGGTGAGGGCCGGGTGTGAGGACTGAGGGCCTGCCAGAGCTGACCCTGCGCCTCCCCACAGCACCTGTTTGCCCTGGCCGTGGATGACGACCCTGAGGTGCGGAAGAACGTGTGCCGCGCCCTGGTGATGCTTCTGGAAGTTCGTATCGACAGGCTCATCCCTCACATGCACAGCATCATCCAGGTGTGCCTGACCCAGGCCAACCCCGGAGGGCAGGCGGGCAGCTGCAGGGTGGGGGATGGGGGGTCAGGGAACCTCCCCAAGCTGGGCTGTGCCAAAGCCTCTGCCTCTCCCTCTTGCTGCAGTACATGCTGCAGAGGACCCAGGACCACGACGAAAATGTGGCCCTCGAGGCCTGTGAGTTCTGGCTGACGCTGGCTGAGCAGCCCATCTGCAAGGAAGTCCTGGCCTCCCATCTGGTCCAGTGAGTGCCACTCCTGCCTCTGTCCCACGCCAGCCTCTACCCCTTGCTGCGCCTCTGCCTTCCCTTCTGGTCCCCTCTTGTGCTCGCCCAACTCCATGTCCTCCTTGTCAGTTTCTCTTCAGTCTGTGTACATTAAATTGTGTATGATAATGTAGCCAGATGCGGAGGCTCCCACATCTGTAATCCCAGCACTTTGGGAGGCTGAAGCAGGAGGATAACTTGAGGCCAGGAGTTCTAGACCAGTCTAGGCAACATAGTGAGACCCTGTTTCTACAAAAATTTTAAAGATTAGCCAGCCGTGGTGGTACGCACCTGTAGTCCCAGCTACTCCAAAGGCTGAGGCAGGAGGATCACTTGAGTCCAGGAGTTTGAGGCTGCAGTGAGCTATGATCGTACCACTGCACTCCATCCTGAGTGACAGATTGAGACCCCATCCCTTAAAAAAAAAAAAAAAAAAAGGAATATAGCTTTAATGACCTAAAGGTTTAATAATTGATAGGCATAGATGAAAAATCAACAAAGGTGTCAGGCATGGCTGGATCCAGGTGCTCAAAGGATGTGAAAGGCATCTGTGTAGCTTCAGATCTGCTTCCTTTGTGTTGGCTTCGTCCTCAGGCACAACCTTCCTTCTTGGTAGTGCCTTGGCCTTCTGCACCCTGTCATCTTAGCAACCTCAGAGTAAAGCAATTCTCCCTTGACCAGTCTCTCCAGGAGTTCTGGAGTTGACTCTCCTTGACTAACCTGGATCACTGGGCTATCTCTAAATCACTATTGATCATGTCTGATAGTCTGGGGCTGGCCAGATGGGTCCTGGGGAGTGATGAGACTGTTGCCAAGCAGGTCATGGTTTTCAGTGTATGCAGGGAGTGGCCAGGTCTGGGGAAAGAGCCTTCCTGTGGAGCCAGGTGTGGTGTCCGCTCTGTCCTAATCGTGGTGGCTGAGACTGGGTTGGAATCGTCCTCCAAAGGAAAATGAATGGATGGCAGCAAGTGGTGTGGGCATGTGGGGTACAGTGTGCTCTGTGGCTTGTTGGTGGCCCTGCTTGTACCTCTGCTGTCCCCCCATCCCCCCGCCGTAGCTGGGTTCCCCCTGCGTCCCGATAAACAGCCTCTCTCCCAACAGGTTGATCCCAATCCTGGTAAATGGGATGAAGTACTCAGAAATTGACATCATCCTGCTCAAGGTCAGGCAGGGTGGCAACCAAGCATGTATGCGTGCAGGTGGGGGTGCTGGGGCTGGGGTCCCGGTGGTACTAAGCAGTCTGCCCGGCCTCCAGGGGGATGTGGAGGAAGACGAGGCAGTTCCCGACAGCGAGCAGGACATCAAGCCACGCTTCCACAAGTCTCGCACGGTGACACTGCCCCACGAGGCTGAGCGGCCCGACGGCTCTGAGGATGCAGAGGATGACGATGACGATGATGCTCTGTCAGACTGGAATCTGAGTGTGTGGCCGGCCCCGGAGGTGGGGGGTGGCAGGTGGCAACCCCTGGGCTCTCTGTTGGGAGGTAACCAGAAGTTGATGCAGAGCACATCTCGAAGATTCTGATTCTGATCTCTCTGATCCTGGGGGTTGTAGTCAAGGAGGGCCAGCTGTCTACCCTACGGGCTTCCCTGAGCCTGTCCCTCAATGTGTCCCCCTGCCTCCCAGGGAAGTGCTCAGCGGCTGCACTGGATGTCCTTGCCAACGTCTTCCGGGAGGAATTGTTGCCCCACCTGCTCCCGCTACTCAAGGGCCTCCTCTTCCATCCCGAGTGGGTGGTCAAGGAGTCGGGCATCCTGGTGTTGGGCGCCATCGCTGAGGGTGAGTGCCCACTGGCCTGACTATGCCTGACCTCTGACCCCGTGCTGGCATGAGACCATGGATGCAGCCCCACAGTTCTGGCCACGCCATGCTTGAGTTCTCCCCGGAGCCCTACTTACTACCTTCCAGACAATCTGAGATCCCTGCCCTCCCCTTGGCCCATGGGCATGAAAAGAACCCCTAAAACCGCAAAATGCAAACCCTTACCTTCATTCTCAGGGGCAGGCAATTCTTCGATGTTATAAGTATAGTTACAACTTCAACAGCAACAGGTACTTGTGCACGCTTGCCCTGTGGGCTTACACGAACTTGTTCGGACCTCACCGCTATTTGATGAGGTGGTTGTAATATCCTAGTGTCATAGACGGGGAAACTGAAATGCAGAGAAATTGATGTCACTTCTACAGTCCCCCAGGGGGCAGCTCGTCCTCAGACCTGTTCCTGGCTGTGAGACTGGTCTGCTAGAATGAGTAGTGACCAGGGGCGGTGGTGGTTCCGAAACTCAACATGGCGTCCAGTCATTGGCATGGTTTTCAGGCTTCCTTTCTCTTGATGGGACATAAAACTTGGACTACAGGAGGGCTTTGCGAGTTTGTTACGAGTGTCATGAGGGACTGTCTCTGTACCCAGACCTGCTCTAAAAATAGGCAAGGCAGGAGGAGCCTTCAACCCAAAAAGCTTTTAAAATTTATCTAAAGGAAAGGTTTCCACATACAATAGATGATTAATATATCTTATATTGATAGGGGATAATATATTATGTGATTTGTGGGCATATATTAACAGATGATGTTAGTTGTATTGGGTTTTGATGGGAAAATAAGCGAGTTGACCTCACGCTGGTAAAAATAGATCTTAGTGTCCTGGATCACTGGGGGTATATGATTATCTGGGTCCTCTAAAGTGATGTTTATGATTTAAGAAGGCTGAGTGCGGGTGGCTTACACCTGGAATACCAGCACTTTGGGAGGCTGAGGTGGGAGGAATGCTTGAGCCCAGGAGTTCGGGGTTACAGTGAGCTATGATTGTGCCACTGTTCTCCAGCCTGGGTGGAGACCTAATCTTTAAAAAAATAAATAAAATTTTAAAAAGCTGATGAAGAGAAAAAGAAAAATCACACACATCTAAGAAGGGGTTCAGATGCAAAGTACCTTCCATCCATCTGGGTCACTGCTGGCCCTGAAGTCCGGTTCACTGTGCATGGTGGCAGATTTCTCATTGATCAGTGGTGGGATAAGGCAACATGCCCTCTGCAATGAGATCTATCTGTTCTGTTTCCTCTTCTGCCCCTGCCTTTTCCTGGCTCTGTGAAAAGAGCCAGGACTGTTTTAACTTCTGGGCCTCAGTTTCCCCATCTGTCAGGTGGGGCTCCTGCTTTGTCTCCTTAGAGTGGCTGTGGCTGGGCCCTGCTGACCTGTCCCTCGTGTTTCCCGGTCGCTGCAGGCTGCATGCAGGGCATGGTGCCCTACCTGCCGGAGCTGATCCCACACCTCATCCAGTGCCTGTCGGACAAGAAGGCCCTGGTGCGCTCCATCGCCTGCTGGACGTTGAGCCGCTACGCCCACTGGGTGGTCAGCCAGCCACCTGACATGCACCTCAAGCCTCTCATGACAGAGCTGCTCAAACGCATTCTGGATGGCAACAAGAGGGTACAGGAGGCAGCCTGCAGGTGACCCTTGACCCCTGACCTTATAGCCCCCACTGTCTGCCTGTCCCCCTCTGGGAAGTGATGATACCTGTGACTGCTGATGTGGCACTGATTTCTCTCGTATTCGTACTGGCTGATCCCGAGCACGCCCTCCCCAGCTGCCCGGGGACTGGTGTCACCTGCTGGGGTCCACTGAGACCCCCTGCCCTGCCCTCCCTCCTGCTAGTGCCTTTGCCACCCTGGAGGAGGAGGCCTGCACGGAGCTGGTGCCCTACCTCAGCTACATCCTGGATACCCTCGTCTTCGCCTTCGGCAAGTACCAGCACAAAAACCTGCTCATCCTCTACGATGCCATCGGCACCCTGGCCGACTCTGTGGGCCACCACCTTAACCAGCCGGTGAGACCCCAGAGCAGCTCCTGCCTCCCTATCCCTGTGCTCCTTGACATCCAGTGACCTGGCGGCGACCCTATGTCGCATGCCAGGGATGTGGCCGTGACCTGGACGGGCAGACAGACAGACCTGGCCCCCTGCCCTGGCCATGCTCCCAGTCTAGCAGGGAAGACAGTTATGAGACAGTGTGGTAAGTGCTGTGCTGCGGGGGCTCAGGGGCCCGTGGAGACCAGGAGGCAGTGACCCAGGCTTGGGGGGGGGGAGGGGGGAGGGTGGCACTTGGCCGGACAAGAAGAAGAAGGGTCTGGAAGTCTGGCCATATGTCAGGCCACTGTGAGGAATCCAGGTCTCACTACTGAAGTGACAGGTGCCTCTGAGTCTCCTCAGCCCTGACCCAGGGAGCGCCAACTTCCTGCCCCCCTCCAGGAATACATCCAGAAGCTGATGCCTCCGCTGATCCAGAAGTGGAATGAGCTCAAGGACGAGGACAAGGACCTCTTCCCACTGCTGGAGGTGAGCGGGCTCCAGGCCCCGTCCTGCCCTCCTGCTCAGCCCACCCCATCTGAGTTCCCCTCTCCTGCCCTCCTCCCTGCCAGTGCCTGTCATCAGTGGCCACCGCCCTGCAGAGTGGCTTCCTGCCCTACTGCGAGCCTGTCTACCAACGCTGTGTCACCTTGGTGCAGAAGACGCTGGCCCAGGCCATGGTGAGCATCCCCCACCCCCCGAGGTCCACCCACCTGCCCTGCTGCTGCTGCCTGGGCCCCAGGCCACTCCTTCACACGCCTCCCCACCCCCTTCTGTGTCCAGATGTACACCCAGCACCCCGAGCAGTACGAGGCCCCTGACAAGGACTTCATGATTGTGGCACTGGACCTGCTCAGCGGCCTGGCCGAGGGCCTGGGCGGCCACGTGGAGCAGCTGGTGGCCCGAAGCAACATCATGACGCTGCTTTTCCAGTGCATGCAGGTGAGTGGGTGCCCCATGCAGGCTGTGCCTGAGGCGTGCTTAGGGACACTTGCTGTCACCTGCACAGTGACAACATCCAACAGCCTGTGTGGGCTGCCCCGGCGGGACTCACGGCCTTGCTTGTGCCCAAAGGATGTCAGGGAAAAGGAACCCTTTAAAAAAAGCTTCTGTTGTAGACAGAAGTGTGATAATATAATTTATAAATAAATATAAAAAAAAAGAAGAAAAAGAGTCAAAAATAAAAAAAAAATTAATAAAGCTTCTGGTTATTATGATTATTCCCTAAACAACATGTATAACAACTATTTATATAGTGTAGCATTTACATTATATAGATATAAGTAATCTAGAGGTGATTTGATCACACCCAGGAGGATATGCATAGGTTATATGCAAACACTATACCACTCTATGGCAGGGATTTGAGCATTTGGTATGTGCCGGGTCCTGGGAACCAATCCCCCACAGATCTTGAGGGAAAAGTGTATGTCAGGATGGGCAGCAGCGATGCCTGCTCTCCTCTGTTGCAGCGCCCTGAGCAAAGCTCTCTCTGGGTCCTGTGCCTTCTAAGTCCCCAGGGTGGAGCACTGCCAGCCCCAGATGTGGGCTGGAGGCTAGAGAGGTCAAGGAACAACTGGCAGGGTCAGGACAGGCACGAGGGACTGTGCCCCATTGGCTGCCCTGGGGGAAGGAGGAGGGGAAACCTGCCACATTGACCCTTCCTGGACCCCCAGGACTCGATGCCCGAGGTCCGGCAGAGCTCCTTCGCCCTCCTGGGGGACCTCACCAAAGCCTGCTTCATCCACGTCAAGCCCTGTATTGGTATGACATTCCCCTTGTCCCTCACCCATGATCCCAGTCCCGGCCTCAAGTGATGCACAAATGCCCTGGGGAGAACTGTGACCTACTGGGATGTATTCGTACTATCTGATGGGGCCTGCCTGGCTGGGTGCTGGAGCTCACCCTGGCTGGCCTTCATGAAGCTCAGCATCCCTCTGTCTCCCCACCAGCTGAGTTCATGCCCATCCTGGGCACCAACCTGAACCCCGAGTTCATTTCTGTCTGCAACAATGCCACCTGGGCCATCGGAGAGATCTGCATGCAAATGGGTGAGTGCCCTGCGAGAACACTGAGGCCCCATTGGCCTGTTCCTAGTCTGGGAGTGGGAGACTCTCTCTGACTGATAGTGCCCCTCAAGGGATGCCTCCCATTGGCCAGGGGCAGGAGGATGTGTCTGTCTGTTTTCCTCAGGGGTAGAGTCAAATGGCTGCAAGGCCATTTGTGATTGGTTTATTCAAAGAGGAGGCCCAGGAGGGCTGTTCTGATTAGACTATTTCATGTAATTGGCTGAAAGACCCATTGGGATTGGTTGGGTGGCTTTGGCTTTTTTCCCAGGGAGGTTAGGCAGTGTGCTCTCATCCTAAGTGTCCGATGGGACCTCCAGAGAAGACTCTGGTGTTTGGAGGGCATGGGTGTGTCTCTGGTTGGGGATAAGCTGGAGAAGATCCTTTAATCCCTCGCAGGTCGTGGTTGGCCAGTCTCTGGATGGCACTGGGGTCATTGAGTGAGGGGTCCGTACCCCTGGCTGGCCCACTGTGGGTGGCATGGGCTGTGCAGGGCTCTGACTGGGTCCTCCCCCAGGCGCAGAGATGCAGCCCTACGTGCAGATGGTCCTGAACAACCTGGTGGAGATTATTAACCGACCCAACACACCCAAGACGCTGCTGGAGAACACAGGTGGGCACCAAGGCTTGGCCTGCTTCCTGGCCCTCTTTTTGAAGGTGGGGTTCTGGGCTGGGAGTGGGAGCTGGCAGTACTCTGAAAGGAGCCCCAAGAAAGATACTGGCCTTGGGGAGCCCTGGGGAGAGACCAGATGGGTGGGGAGGAGACCCTGCTGGGGCCAAACTCGGGCCCAGGCTGGCGAGAGGAGCCATTCCCTTGGGGCCCATGGGGCGGGGCTCGGTGCCTCGTGCCAGAGGCCCCGCCACGTACCGTCCCGGGGCCGCTCAGGGTTGCAGGTCGCCTGATGAGTCCCTCTGCCATTCCAGCCATCACCATCGGCCGCCTGGGCTACGTGTGCCCACAGGAGGTGGCACCCATGCTGCAGCAGTTCATCCGGCCTTGGTATGTGCCTATCTGTGTCAGGCCTGCTGGGTGGTGGGTGGGGCAGGCCTGACCCCTCCCTCACTTCTGCCTTCCCAGCCCTACTCATATCCCCATAGATGGATGTCCCAGACCCACTCCCTGACCTTCCGTGCCCTCCACACCCCAGCCCCCAAAGACACTTGTCCTTCCCAGAGTGGATCTCCCACTGACCCGCTGCTCCCCGACCCTCATAGGTGCACATCGCTCAGGAACATCAGGGACAATGAGGAGAAGGACTCTGCCTTCCGGGGCATCTGCATGATGATCGGTGTCAACCCCGGGGGCGTCGTGCAGGTTGGGGCAGCTGGGTTCTGAGGGAAGGTGCGGGAGCTGGGCTCGGGCGGCCCCTCACATGGGATCCGTCACGTTTCAGGACTTTATTTTCTTCTGCGATGCTGTAGCCTCCTGGGTGAGCCCGAAGGATGACCTTCGGGACATGTTTTATAAGGTGGGGCTCCCGGTGGGCCCTGATCAAGTCCTGGGAGGGGGCAGGGAGGACACCTCTGGCAGGGAGCAGGGTAGGGGGACAGGAGCGAGGGACAGGCAGGGGTGGGGACAAGCGAGCTCGTCTTATCCTGCCGTGGCCCATCTGTCACCCACTGCCTTCCCACAGATTCTCCACGGCTTCAAAGACCAAGTCGGGGAGGACAACTGGCAGCAGTTCTCAGAGCAGTTCCCGCCGCTGCTCAAAGAGAGGCTGGCGGCCTTCTACGGGGTCTAGGTGAACATGGAGACTGCCAGGTGAGGGGCTGGTGCCCGGCTCAGTGGTCATCAGTGCTGTTTCTGGGGCCGAAGGGGCCCAGGCCCTGACTCTCATCGTCCCCCTGCAGGTTTCTGTCTGCGTCGTCGTTAGAGGGATTGCTGGGGAGCGTGCTGCGTCCAGAAGTCGCTGTGCCCTGGTCAAGGGGGGTTAGGGAGGAGTGAGTAGGACCCAAATCCAGACGCCTTCCCCATCCGTCCGTCTGTCCGTCCATCCACCTGCCTTGCTGGGCTTGTCTGGCCAGCAGGTGGGAAGGTGGGTGGGGCCTCCACGCTCATCCTACAAACAGGGAGGGGGGTGGGACTTCGTGGGAGGCAAGGGCCCCTGGGCGCTCACTGGGGTCCTCTGTGGCAGTCCCCCTGGGCCAGCCGAGTGGGAGGGAGGAATCAACACGGCCAGCCGAGTTCAGCTTGAGGCAAGGGGCAAGGAGGCGGGGCGGGGGGTCCTTGTAGGGACACGTATACTCACACGGACACACACGTGGCCACACGCATGTGCGGGTGCTGCAGCCAGCGAGGCTAGGCCAGCCGCCCCACCATTTCCCCGACTGCATGGAGACAGTAGAGTTAGTGAACCCCTGAGTTAACCCGTAAGGCCTTCCGTGTAACCTGCATCTAGAGTTTAAGAAGCTTCTGCTGTTTTGCCAGAATTGGCAGTGACTGGGGAGGGCTGGGTGGGCGGGGGGCCTCAGCTGGGACCCCGGGGCGGGGTGGGGGGAGGAGGATGGCTTACCTTGGGGCCGCTCTGTCAGCACGCACACGCTTAGGACCTGCTCCGCACACTTCCTGCCAGCTTTGTGGCAGCCTCAGCCAGTGTGTCCCTGTCCTTGTCCTAGCCCAGCCAGCAGGGTGGGGACTACCAGGGCAGCTGGGGCTGGCCAGAGGTCGCCCTTTCTCCTCCTGTGCTCCAGTGGCTTTTGAAGATGCTGGGCTGGGACCTTTTTCCTGAAGAGAGCTGGGGGTGGCCAGGACTGCTGGCACCTACCCACTGCAACTCTGTCAGAAGCCTGAAGGGCAGGCTGTTCTTCTGTGCTTCTGAGAGCTCCTTTTTCACCCATCAGGCATGAGTTTTAACTCAACGGCCAGGGTAGGGGCATATAATTGATGACAGAGGACAAAGGCTTATGTATTACCACGAAGAAGGAAACCCAAGGGCTTGGAGGAGGGGAAGGTGGTGCCCCCGCTGTCCCCTACTCAGTCACCCTGGGACTTCCTGCTCATTACGGCACCCAGTGGGCCCAGACTGGGGCAGGGATTCTAGAGAACCTTCTGGGATTGGTTGGGCATATGGTCAGGCTGGGAGGGGCTCCCGCAGAGGGGGAAGGGGCATAATCACTTCCAAGTTGACCAGGAAGCTGGGCCCTGCAGTCCCCTTAACATTCACTGTTTTCCCTTTTTTCCTTCCCTGCTTCCTGCTTTTTGTGGGAAGCCCCTTTTCGGGGTTTGACTGGAGTTCCACATCCCTGAGGCCTGGATCCCACACCCATCCTAGCCCTGTGTCTTCTCATGGTCAGGGTCAGGCGCTGCCTCTATTCCAAGGGGCACTTAGTGCACATTCCATAACTCAGCTGTTTTTTCTCCCTCCCTGTGAAACTCGAGCAGGTCTCTGGAAGCCATTTGTACAAAAAAAAAAAAAAGAAAGAAAGTTTTTTAATACCTTTTAATTTTCTGGTAATTCCAGTTCGTTGGAGCATCCTCCACAGGGTCTGGGGTGTGTGGATGGATTGGCCGTCTGATGGAATTGGTGACCCCCTCTCCACCCAAGATGAGGGGCTCCAAACACCTTTAGGGAAGGGGAGCCTGGTTCTTTTTTTTTTTTTTAAGAAAGCTATTTAATTTTTTAATTTATTTTTGGTTGGTTTTTGCACAACGAAGTTTCAGCTTCTCAACCTTCTCCCCTGCCCAGGGCTGTGGACCCAGACTGGCCTTGATCCGCAGTCCTCTCTCCATGTTTCCCATGTCCCTCCTTCCCTCCTCACCCTCTTCCCCCTGCGGGCTCCCGGATCTGTCCATTTGTTACCGTGCTGTGCTGGGGACTGGCGCCGAGGCGGCGTGAGATTCCACTTGTGTAGAACTTTGTTGAGTAAAGATCAGTTTCTTGTGAACCCCTTGGTCTCTGGCCTCCTGTGTCTTTGGCTTTGGTAGTGGAGAAGGAAATAGGGAGGGCCTCTTAAGGAATGAGGATGAACAGAACTCTGTTCAGAAGATAACTGAGGGAGTGGGAAGTAAGCATGAAATTGGCACCCCAGGCCTCTCAGTTTTCTTCCCTGTAAAATGGGAGAGTGAATATGAAAGATGGAAGATTTAAGTGTGTAACCAAAGGAGTGGGGAACCTTCGGCCTTCTCATTTCAAGATTGTTCTTTTTTAAACACCAGAGGGGACAAGAAAAGCTTCATCGTTCTCTGCTGCACCCCTTTTAATAAAAGCATTTGTTCTGTAAAACTTGGATTCAGTCAAAAGGCCGCACTTAAGGACCTAGAAGGTCACATGTGGCTTTATTGCCCACAGTGCACAACTGGGCAGGTTAGAAAGTTTTGTAGAAGGCTCAGCCCAGCACCAAGCCTGAGGGACACATGGCAATATGAACTCCATTACTGAGGCAAATGAAAAACTCCAGCACTGAGGGAACACAGTGTTCCAAATAGAATCTGCTTTTTTCTCACATCAGATGGGTAATGTGCAGATGTCCTAACAAAGTATGAGGGAGGCACATTTCACCCATGAGCATGAAAACCCAATCATTCCGCCTATGAATTACAAAAGGATCTGAGAAAAAAAATATTGTTGCAACCTTGGCATGGCCCAAGGATCACCTGCATCAACTTAGAAACCAATTAAAAAATGCTGACACACCCCCAAGGTTCATTCAACAAACAATACCTACATCTAATGAGAGGAACTAGAACTAAGTAGCAGAACAGTGATAAGTCCCATAGAGAGAAATACAGTGGGAAGGCAGAGAAGATGTTGGGGTGAAATGGTCGAAATTTTATGTAAGGTACCCTGGGAAGGCTTCTCTGAGAAAGTGATGTTTGGACATACGCACGTGGAAGTGTCAAGCAGGGAACAGGCAAGTGCTGCTCAGATGTGATTTATGTGGCTAGGTTAACTGCCTGGGCGCCTTCAGTAAGAGCCTTTTTTTTTTTTTTTTTGGGGTGGTGGGGCGCTACAGTGTCTTGCTCTGTCGCCCAGGCTGGAGTGCGTGGCGCCTGCACAACTCACTGCTATCTTAAGCTCGTGGGCTAAAGCGGTCCTTCTGTCTCAGCCTCCCGAGTAGCTGGGACTGCAGGCAGATGCCACCATACCCCGCTAATTTTTTTTATTTTTTTGTAGAAACGGGATCTGGCTCTTGCTGAGGCTGGTCTCTAACTCCTGGCCTCAAGCGATCCTCCCCGCCTTGGCCTCCCAAAGTGCAAGGATTACAGGCTTGAGCCACCCTGCCCGGTCAGAGTTGCGTTTTTAAACTAAAGTTGGCTGGCCCTCTGCATCGACAGCACTACAGATGCTTGTTTTAAAAACCAGGAACTCAAATGTGCATTTCCCAGGCTAAGGCCAAAGCAGTTGCGAGACACTCTCGAGGAGCGGGTCTCTGACACTAAGCTAGTCTTCCCACAGGCGAGTCGCTTCCGGTTGGTGATGTTGCGTCATCAGCAAGCGCCGGAAGTGCCTTCGCGCTGCCTAGGAGACAGGACGCGGGGCTAGTAGCTGACAGGGCCGCGCCGGCCGCGCCCACCCGGTCGCCATGGAGCTGTCCGCAGAGCTGTACGAAGATCCCCGCGCCTGGGACGATGACTCGGACCCGGAGCCGGAGCCTGACCCCGACGCGCAGGCCGAGGCCTATGTGGCCCGCGTGCTCAATCCGCCAAAACCCAGGCTGGCTCCCCCGCGCGCCTCGCCGCTGTCCACTCCCGCCGCGTCCCCGAGCGCCCTGGAGCCGCGAGCCGCATCCAAGGTCTCGGCAGTGCGTGTGCCGGGCTTGCTGAGCCTTCCGCCGGAGCTGCTGCTCGAGATCTGCGCCTACCTGGACGCGCGCCTCGTGCTCCACGTCCTGCCGCGCGTGTGCCACGCGCTGCGCGACCTCGTGCGTGACCGTGTCACCTGGAGGTTACGCGCGCAACGCCGCGTACGCGCGCCCTACCCAGTGGTGGAAGGTGCGCGCATCTGGGGGCCAGGGACGCCCGCCCAAGTCAGGCTTGGGGCGGGGGAGGGGGTACCTGACGGGCTCTGGGCATAGCCTCTGGAGCAGCCTTTGTGGCTGTCCTGGCTCTGGCGGGAGGCTGAGGTCGCTACAGGTGGTGCCAAAATCCCTGAAGACCTCTGGGTAGACCGTGAGGCAGATACTTGGGGTCCCGAGGCTGTGAAAACCCACCCTGGGGGCTGGTGTCCCTGAACCCAGGATTCAAAGGATCCTCAGGCTTCGAGTCTGGTGGTACCAAGCCCACAACCCCAGGCTAGGGGATTGACACAGGCACGTGAAGTCTCTGGCTGTGGAATCTATGCTTGGGGCTCAAAGGCTTGCCCAAGAATTCTCAGGCTCTGAGTCTAGCCTAGAGGCTGAGGCAGCAACTGGTGTTGCCAAAGCCTCTAAGCCCCTAGAGCCTTAACCTACTTGGGGGTGAGGCAGGGGCTCAGGTTCCAGAGCCTGCAACCCTTGAACCATATTAGGGTTTAGGTGTTGGGATCCCTGACACCAGAAATCACAGATCCTCAAGCCCTGAGTCTAGCCCCGCATCTTAGGCAGGGCTTGGTGGTCACTCCTCCTGTCCCTGTCCCTGAGTCGATTGGTCCTGGGGGGAGAAGACAGCTCGGGGACCTTGAATTAATATTGCTGATCCTGAAATTGTTGGATGTGCAGGTCCTTGAGCCAACATGAGTAATAAGTTGGGTGGTTGATTATGCTAACCTGAAAGCTTTGATTCTGCAGAGAGGCAGGGGCTCCTGGATCGGTGATTTTCAAAGTGTTGCTGTCTGACACCCTGGTCATACTCTCCCAAACAGCTTGATAAACAAAGAAGCTTCAGACTCACCTGCACCTGGAGCTTGGATTCTGCATTCTGAAAAAGCTCCCTGGTTTACAGAGATTAGTTTGGGAAACACTCCCCTTGGTCTGGTTCAGATGGCTGAGACAAGAAGGGTTAGTCATGAGGGGCTGAGGCCGCATCTCACCCAGAAGTAAAATAGGACCTCAACATACCAAGGCTGCTGTCTCCCAGGCTTAGATTAGGAAATGCTGTCTGGAAAGGTGTTCCTGAGGTCCCTGGTTTCTGGAAATTGGACTGAGGAGCAGTCAATCCTAGACCTGCCTGGGAGATGGTTGGGCAGGTGTCCCCCAGGCCAGATTCTGGGCCTGCTTGGGGTTGGGTAAGGAATCCAGATGGGGTTCTGTCCAAGTCTGGTGTATGGCGGGCTCCTGGGAAGCCAGGGTTGGGTTCAGACAGCTGGCTGGGTGGTAAGGTCCCTGCCCACTTGGGGACCCTACTCATGGTACCCCACAGAAGAGGACTTTGACTGGCCGGCAGCCTGCATTGAGCTGGAACAGCACCTGGCCCACTGGGCAGAGGATGGGCGCTGGGCTGAGTACTTCTGCCTGGCCGATGGGCACTTTGCTTCCATTGACTCAGTACTGCTGCTCCAGGTGAGGCGAGGTCTGGTGGGGGCCAGGCAGGGGTGGGCCAAGGTGGCCCCGGCAACATCACCTCCCTCCATTCCCAGGGCGGGACACTATGTCTGTCGGGCTCCCGAGACCGCAATGTCAACCTGTGGGACCTGCGGCAGCTGGGGGCGGACCCCAGCCAGGTTCTGGTCAAAGCCCTGGGCACCCAGCCAAACAGCACCCACAAGGTGAGAAGTCAGGCAGGGGTAGGGGGTAAGAGGCCTGGGTAGGGTACCTTTCCTAAAGGCCCAGGTTTTGCCACCAGACTTCATAGATTTGAATCTTGCTCTGCTATTAGTGTGACTTTGGGTGAGACGTGTTACTTCTCTGTGCCTCAGTTTGTACTTCTGCCCAGTGAACAGTTAAGATGAGGATAAATGAGATGAATTATGCATGAATGTGGATATGCGTTAAGCTCAAGCTTTGACACATAGTCGGTGCTCAAAAGATGTCAGGCATACCTTGAGAGGCCCAGCGCAGGGCAGTTAGGAGGCTGCCTTGTGGATCAGCCAGCTCTGAGCATGACTGTCATCCCTAGAGAAGTGTCTGTGTAGAGACACCTCCGCCAGTCATTAAGGTGGTCTAGGCTGAGATCTCGTGCTTGGGAACAGGCTGCTGGGTTCAAATGCCCACTTTGCTACTTCCTGGCTGTGTGACCTTGGGTGAGAGACTCAAGCTCTCTGGGCCCCAGTCTCCTCATTTGTAAAACAGGATACGTGACAGTACCCTTCTGAGAGGGTTTGGTGAGGGATACGCCAGTCTGCATCCAGCACTCTGCATATTAGCTGCTGAGGTGGGGGCTGTTTTTCTGCCCATTTTGCTGATGAATACATAGAGGGAGGTGATGTGGTTTGCCCAGGTCATGGGGTGCAGGCTGCACTCTTGATCACATTGCCATGTGATTGAGACAGACCACCACTGGTGTCGAGTGTCTGAAGTGAAGAACTTGAGTTAGAAATGTTATTGGGTGTGGCATCCCTGTCCTAGGCTCTCGTGTCAGACTGACCCACAGACCCAGAGTCTAATGTCACCTGGGTTCGGGCTTGCTCTGGGTTCTTGTGTTGGTTGTCTCCCTGTCTCCTCTGCCCCTTGATTTTGTTATCTATGAAATGGGGATGATCCCGTGGAGCCAGAGTTGTGTGTTGTCCCACAGTGTCTGTCACAGTGGGCGTTAGGGAGGAAAAGCTGTGTGGTTTCAGGTGAGTGTATTGACTTCTCTGAGCCACATCTGCAAAAACAGGAAGGTCCCAGCTTTGCTCCCATGAGCTGTGGTGGGGAGCCCTGTGTGACTGCTGCGCCTGGTTCTGCAGGGCTGGGTGTGGTCGCTGGCGGCGCAGGACCACCGCGTGTGCTCCGGCTCCTGGGACAGCACAGTGAAGCTCTGGGACATGGCGGCTGATGGGCAGCAGTTTGGCGAGATAAAGTGTGAGGGGTCCAGGGGGCCTGGCGGGGTGGGGCCCTGCCTGGCCACAGCCCGAGCCCTGTGGTCTGTGTGTCCCCAGGGCCAAGGCAGCCGTGCTGTGCCTGTCCTACCAGCCTGACATCCTGGTGACTGGCACCTATGACAAGAAGGTGACCATCTACGACCCCAGAGGTGGGCCAGGGACCCTGGGGCCCGGGTTGGGAGAGCAGGGATGCCTGGGGTCTCTAGAGCTGTGCTGAGGAAGGAGGCACTGAGACCTTGCAGCCTGGCTTGAGCGACAGTCCCATAAGCAGATTCTAACCACTGAGTGGCTGGTGCTGTGCTGGGGAACAGAGACAACTGGGGCAGGGGGTTCAGAGGAAGCCTAGTAGCCTCCAGGGTTGGGTTAGAATCCTGCCTCCCCCACTTCCAAGCTGTGCAGCCTCAGGCCAGCTTGAACCTCAGTTTCCCCATCTGTGAAATCCAAATAATAATAACACTTCGGCCCCACAGGCTTAATAGGAGGAAATGACAATAACATGCCAGTGGATAAGTTACTTAGTTTACATAAAACACCTAGAACAAACACTGCCTGGCACAGAAGTCTTTTCTGTTTGTTTATTTTTTGTTATTCTGTTTAATTGAAGGGCCAGTGAGCCTTGTCCAGGCCGAGCCAGGGTGGGGCTGCAGGGTGGGGACACATCTCAGGCCCACCTGCAGGCAGAGGGGGTTGGCACTGAGGCTGCTCTGGTCTGCTCTGTGCTGAGCAGAGTAGATGGGATTGGAGGAGGGAGATGGTACAGGGGACGGGAGGGGCAGAGGACTGGGGGTCCTGGGACGGTCCATATTTAGCTGGAAAGGGAGAGGAGAGATGGTCACTTGCATGGTGGGGGACAGAGCAGACCGAGGGTTTTGCCAGGGAGGAGAGAGGCCTGGGATGCTTGGGTGGGCTGGGGAGGGCCTCCGAGGGGCTCTGATGAACCCCCTCCTCCCGGCCCGTCGCCCACGAAGCCGGCCCTGCCCTGCTGAAGAGCCGGCGGCTGCACTCCAGTGCTGTGCTGGCACTGCTGGCAGACGACCGGCACATCATCTCAGGCAGCGAGGACCACACCCTTGTGGTGTTCGACCGCCGAGCCAACAGCGTCCTGCAGCGGCTGCAGGTGGGCCCCCCAGGGGCCTGGAGGGACCAGGGCTGCAGCTGGCCTGGCCTGGCCTGAGCTGCCCTGTCCCTCGTCCCCTCCCACAGCTGGACTCCTACCTGCTCTGCATGTCCTACCAGGAGCCCCAGCTGTGGGCTGGTGACAACCAGGGCCTGCTGCACGTCTTCGCCAACCGCAATGGCTGCTTCCAGCTAGTCCGGGTCTGATGGCCCTTGCCCTTGCCTGTCCCTCCCCCCCAGGCCTCCTTCCTTCCCCCTGAATCCTCAGTGGTGTAGAGGGCTGGCTTTGGGTGAGCCTCACCTGAGTGTCATCCCTCCTGCCCTCCCGCAGTCCTTCGATGTGGGCCACAGGTCTCATATCACAGGGATCAAACACTCGCTGGGGACCTTGTACACCACATCCACTGACAAGACCATCCGGGTGAGGCTCCTGCCCAGCTTGTGCCCTGGGGGACAGTCCCCATCCCCACAGGCCAGGGTCATACCCCTTGACCTTTGCCCATTGCCCCCCACCAGGTGCACGTGCCCACAGACCCACCAAAGACCATCTGCATCCGAAACCACCACAATGTGCTGAATGGGGTAAGGCCCTGGCCTGTGTGCCCAGCCCTGCCTGCCCAGAGCGCTGCCCTCCTGACTCCGTATGTCCCTCTGCCCTCCCAGGTCTGTGCCGAGGGCAACTTGGTGGTGGCTGCCTCTGGAGGCCTGTCGCTGGAAGTGTGGAGACTGCAGGCCTGAGCAGGTGGACGTGGACGTGGATGTAGACACTGCCAGCCGGCAGGCTGGGCCTCGGCCACTGTTCTTGGGGGATCTTCCCTGTGCTGGTGCTGCCTCTGCCCCCGCCCCACAGGCCTAGGACACAAAGAGTCCAGGCCATGGTCGGGTGCGGGTCCCTGGGCTGGGCCCCGTGCCCACAGAGGTGAAGTTTAGGTTCTGGCCCACCTAGGGAGCTGCTCCCCACCCTTGGGCCCCAGTTTTGTTACGATTTGGATGCCCTGCTCTCTGGAGAGCAAAGGAGAAATAAACCTGACTGACATGTTGGTCCACTGGCCTGGAGTGTGGTGTGGCCGCCGGGGCTCTGGCCGCACCTGCCTGGGGCGGGGGTGCTGCGGGCGGGTATGGGGGTGAGTGGGAGAGACGGTGTGGCAGGGCTGGGTGCATGTGTCAGTCACTGAAGTGCATGTGTGTGTGTGTCTGAGTAGAGTCTTGCGGACCATGGCCATCTGTGTCTGTGACACTGCCTCTGTGTGTGTGTGATGTGTGGGGGTGTAGATTATAACTTGAACCTTGGACGCAAGTCCATGCAGTGGGAGTGGGCATCTGCTCAGGAGACCCTATGGGTGTGGGGAAGGGTGGGGGGCTCCAGGGTGTATGTGCTGATGTGGCTGTGACCCTGGAGGTAGACCCTGTCTCCCGCAAGCCCTCAGTGCCACCCCCTGGCCCCCATGTCCCTAACTCAGCCCAGCCCAGCCATACCCTAGGGAGCATTCACTTAATGTTTATTGAGGACCCCTGGTTTGTGGGGGCCACAGGGTGACACTGTTGTGGGGTCATAGGATGGCACAGGGCTTCTTTTCCTTGAAGGGGTTGGTGGCGGCCGGGATGCCCACGAGGAAGGGGTCACTCTTGGCCTGCTCTGTGCAGAACTGCAGCAGGTCGGCAGCCGCCTTGGACACCTGTGGACCAAGCCAGTCAGCCAGACCTGGGTGTGTGCCTGCCCCCCGGCCACGAGTGCCTGCCTCCTCTCCCCACCACCTGTACCACCCTGACCTTCACCTTCACGCGGTCGATGCCTGCCTCCATCCGCAGCTGCTCCACTGTCCGGCGGGCCTGCCCAATGTCGCTGCCAACAGCCACTTTGCTGGACATCTAGGGAGTAGCGGGTAGGGTTGTGGGCAGTGGGCCCAACCCCAGATTCCCTAGGGGAGCCTAGGGCTGCCTCAGGGTCCCTGCACCTCCCCCCGTGTCCCCTGGGGGCTGCAGGATGGGGGTGGCTGTCCCCAGGCCTCTGTCAGGCCCACATACCTTGGCTGATGACTCTGGCTGAAGCCTCCTGGCTGCCTGATCCTCCGGCGGCCGCCCTGCTCTGGCTCCCTCCTCTATGCCGCGGGCTCCCCAAGCCCCTCTTCTCCCTCCCTAGTCCCGCAGAGACTTTGAAGCCAGGATGCTCATGGACTGAAATGTCACCAGTGATGGCAGCAGCAGCTGCCTCAGCCAAGGGGGTCCCTGCCCCAGCAGGCCCTGTGGGCTCGCCATCCTGGTCACATGTCACCTGGGTCCTCATGGGCTAGGCAGCTTGTCTGGGGAAATGAAGGGGCTCTGGCCTCTCTCTGACCTGCTGGGTACCCTGCTGAATGGCCCAACACCCCTCCTTTGCCAGCATCTGCCACTCTTGACATGCAGTGTGTGCCCGTGCTCGGGCACAACTGGCCTCTCCTCTCTGTCTGCACTGCCTGGAATCTCACCTGCAGAGGAGACTCAATCCACTCGCTGATGCTGATGGCTTCCTCTGCCCCAAGACCTTCTGCCCCCAGATAAAGTTCGCCACTCTGCACCAAGTGCTCAGGCCCAAATCTCCAACTCCTTCATTCTATCTCAAGTGCCATCAGATCAGACTTCAAATTAGATTCTCAATCACTTCTGTCACCATTCATACCCCCATCTTGGCCCGCCTGGATCAGTGCAGTCACCTACGTATGCCCTGGTCACCAGCTTCTCCCTTGGATCACCATGATGCCTTTGTGTTCGTTCATTCATTCATTTTTTTTTTTTTTTTTTTTTTTTTTTTGAGACAGAGTCTCACTCTGTTGCCCTGGCTAGAGTGCCGTGGCATCAGCCTCGCTCACAGCAACCTCAAACTCCTGGGCTCAGGCGATCCTTCTGCCTCAGCCTCCCAAGTAG
>CAUYPO010099756.1:0-22618 GCA_963574435.1 Cheirogaleus major | reverse complement strand
TTTTCCTGGATACAGCTGGAACCCATTCTACTAAGTGAAGTATCTCAAGAATGGAAAAACAAGCACCACATGTACTCACCAGCAAATTGGTATTAATGGATCAACACCTAAGTGGACATATAGGAATAACATTTATCAGGTATCGGGCGGGTGGGAGGGAGGAGGAGGGGATGGGTATATACAAACATAATGAGTGAGATGTGCAACGTTTGGGGGATGGTCACACTTGAAGCTCTGCCTCAACGGGGGAGAGGAGGCATGGGCAAGATATGTAACCGTAGTATTTGTACCCCCATAATATGCTGAAATTAAAAAATAAATAAATAAATTTAAAATAAAAAAAAGAAAGGAAGCTGCAAACTTGAAAAAAAAAATAAAAATAAATAGGAACCAGAGTCATAACATAATACTCAAAATATCTAGGTTACAATCCAAAATTGCTTGCAATCAGGAAGATTTCAACCTTAATGAGAAAAGGCAGGTGACAGACACCAATACCAAGAGGATATTGATGTTGGAATTATCTGACAAGAATTTGAAAGTAGCCATCATAAAAATGCTTCAGTAAGCTGTATTAACACCCTTGAAATAAATGGGAAAATAGTCTCAGCAATAAAATAGAAAATATAAAAAGAACAAAATGGACACATCAGAATAGGAAAAATACAATATTTAACAATAAAATACAGAATTTTCTGAGCTTCTTGCAGCCCAGCAAGCATACCTTGGTCTTGTTCTTGGCATTTCCTGGCAGCATGGCCCCCAAACGCCAGTCTCCGCTCCCGCCTCAGAAGAAGAAACCAAGACCGCCTGCTGTCCCCAAGCCAGAGGACACCTCGGCCTCTCTGGGCTTGCCGAAGAAGAAAGAAAAAGAGCAGCAGGAAGCAATTGAACATATTGATGAAATACAGAATGAAATAGACAGACTTAATGAACAAGCCAGTGAGGAGATTTTGAAAATAGAACAGAAATATAACAAACTCCGCCAACCATTTTTTCAGAAGAGGTCAGAGTTGATCGCCAAAATCCCAAATTTTGGGGTAATGACATTCGTCAACCATCCACAAGTGTCCGCACTGCTTGGGGAGGAGGATGAAGAGGCACTGCATTATTTGACCAGAGTTGAAGTGACAGAATTTGAAGATATTAAATCAGGTTACAGAATAGATTTTTATTTTGATGAAAATCCTTACTTGGAAAATAAAGTTCTCTCCAAAGAATTTCATTTGAATGAAAGTGGTGATCCATCTTCAAAGTCCACTGAAATCAAATGGAAATCTGGAACGGACTTGACGAAAGGTTCCAGTCAAACACAGAATAAAGCCAGCAGGAAGAGGCAGCATGGGGAACCAGAGAGCTTCTTTACCTGGTTTACTGACCATTCTGATGCAGGTGCAGATGAATTAGGAGAGGTCATCAAAGATGATACTTGGCCAAATCCATTACAGTACTACTTGGTTTCTGATATGGATGATAAAGAGGGGGAAGGAGAAGAAGATGACGATGACAATGAGGAAGAAGAAGGTTTGGAAGATATTGATGAATAAGGGGATGAGGATGAAGGTGAAGAAGATGAAGATGATGATGAAGGAGAGGAAGGAGAGGAGGATGAAGGAGAAGATGACTAATAGAACACTGATGGATTCCAACCTTCCTTTTTTTAAATTTTCTCCAGTCCCTGGGATCAAGTTGCAGTCTTTTTTTTTCCCTCTTGTGCTCAGTGGCCCTGTTCTCGAGGTCTCTTTTCTCTACACCATGGTTCTCATCTTATTTTGGGGGGGAAATACCTTGCAGAATACAATGAGAAAAGAATCTCTACCCCTTTCTGTTCCAGATTCATTTTTATCCCTTCCTCTCTCAACAAAAACTGTATGGATCAACACCACCGAGCTCTGTGGGAAAAAAGAAAAACCTGCTCCCTTCGCTCTGCTGGAGGCTGGAGGGTGCTAGGCCCCTGTGTCGTAGTGCATAGAATTCTAGCTTTTTTCCTCCTTTCTCTGTATATTGGGCTCAGAGAGCACACTGTGTCTCTACGTGAATATGGACAGTTAGCATTTACCAACATGTATCTGTCTACTTTCTCTTGTTTAAGAAAGAAAAAAAACTTTAAAAAATGGGGTTATAGAAGGTCAGCAAAGGGTGGGTTTGAGATGTTTGGGTGGGTTAAGTGGGCATTTTGACAACATGGCTTCTCCTTTGGCATGTTTAATTGTGGTGTTTAATGGACATCCTTGAAGTTTAAGATGACACTTTTAAAATAAATTCTCTCCTAATGATGACTTGAGCCCTGCCACTCGATGGGAGAATCAGCAGAACATGTAGGATCTTATTTGGAATTGACATTCTCTATTGTAATTTTTTTCCTGTTTATTTTTAAATTTTCTTTTTGTTTCACTGGAAAGGAAAGATGATGCTGAGCTTTAAACATTAAAAGTGTACAAGTTGCTTTGTTACAATAAAACTAAATGTGTACACACACACACAAAAGAATAAAATACAAGAAAAATTAAAAAACTCATTATTGAGTGGACTCAATAAAAGAATGGAGATGACAGAGGAAAGAGTCAGCAAAATTGACAAATAGAAGTAATCCAATCTGGAAAATGGAGAGAAAATAGCTTTAAACAAAGCCTCATGGGCCCCTGGGACAATAATCAAAGGTCTAGAATCTGTGACACTGAAGCCTCAGAGGAGAGAAGAAAAGGTTCAGGGTTGAAAAAAGATTGGAGGAAATAAAGGCTAAAAACTTCCCAAATTTGATAAAGGACATAAACCTACAGATTCAAAAAGCTTAGTATAACCCAAATAGGATAACTGCCCCCCAATCCATCCCCACATATATCACAATCAAATTTCTCAAAACTAAAGACAAGAAAAATATCTAGAAAACAGCCAGAGAGAAGTGATGCATTACTGATAAGGCAACAGCACTTTGAATGGCAGCAGATTTCTCACCAGAAACTTGGATTTCAGCAGACAGAGGCTCATTTTTCAAGCAATGAAAAAAAATAATAATCAAATGGAACTCTATATCCATCAAAAATATCTTTGAGGAATGAAGGTGAAATATTCTTAGATCAAGTAAGACTAAGGGAATTTTTTAGCAGAACACCTGCTTTAAAAGAATTACAGAAGCACACGTGCCTGGCTTTTTGCCAGGGTTCTGCTTTCCAGCCTGTTGGAATGGCTGCCCAACAGGCTGCTGCCCTTTATGAGAAATAAAGCTCTTCTTTTCCAAAATAAAATAAAATATGAAATAAGATAAAAATAGCTAAAAGAAGTTCTTCAAACAGAAAGGATATGATTATGGAGGGAAACGTGGAACACTGGGAATGAAGAAAGAACAATGAAAAGGGTAAATATCTGGGGAAACTATAATAGACTATTATCTTCCTCTATTTTTAAAATCGTTTGACAGTTTAAGAATGTTTAACAGTAAATGGGGAAATAATAGCATTGTCTGATGTGTTTTTCAATGTATGTAGACACAGTTATATTATAAAGGGGAAGGGCAAAGGGACTTAAGTGGTATTAAGATTTCTAAATTTCTCTTGAGATAGTAAAATACTGACACTAACTAGTAGATTGATAAATATCTGCATGGTAATCTCTAGAGCAACTACTAATAAAAAGTATAAAAAGAGATAAAGTGAAAAGCACTATGGGTAAAGCAAAATGGAATATTACAGAATGGTTAAGTGACCAATAGGAAGGCAGGAAATAGAAAATGGGAACAAAAACCAGAAGGAGTGAACAAAAAGAAAACAATAAAATGGCAAACCTAAATCCTGACAGTAATACTTATATTACATGTAAATGGTCTAAACAGAGATGAGACAAAGATATTCAGAATGGATTTTTTAAATGACCCAATTATAATGCAGTCTATAAGAAAATCACTTTGAATAAATATAGTGCCATAGGCAGATTAAAAGTAAAGGATGAAAAAAGACATATCATTCTGAAATAAATTTTTAAAAAGCTTAAGTGGTTTCAGAGCAAAGAAAATGTTCTAGTGGTTTCCCTTTTCTGCATTCTGAGGGACAAAAAGAGACATTACATAATAATAAAGGTGTCAGTTCACCAAGAAGACATAACCACCCCAAATTTACCAAACAACAGAGCTTCAAAATGCATAGAGTAAAACTGACAGAACTTAAAGGAGAAATATACAAATTCCTAATTATAGTTAGTACTTCAACACTCCTCTCTCAGTACTTGATACAACTACTAGACAGAAAACCAGCAAGGATATAGAAGAACTGAACAGCATCCTCAACCAACAGGACCTCCTTGACATTTATAGAACATTTTCTCCAACAGCAGATTACACATTTCTTTTAAAGTGCACATGGAACACTTTAAAACACTTTAGGGTAACAAAGCCCTAAAGGAGGTTAGGCACCTTTACTGAAGCAGCTGAATGTTCATGGACAAAAGCACACAGCCAAGCTGACTGATCACTTTCCAAATGTATGACCACCTAGAAAGCTCTGTCATGCATGTTTACCATTCTCTACAACAACTGGTTCATGCTGTCTGTTTCCTCCTGAGCCTCTTCCAGCACCTCCCACCCTGACCCTCACCCCTCAGATGGTTACCTTGCCTTGTATGGCAACAGTAAGGGTCTCCATCTTTTAGGGGTTGAATGTCCCCTCCAAAACTCATGTTGAGATTTAATTGCCATTGTACCAATATTAAGAGGTGGGGCCTTTAAGAGGTGATTAGGTTCTGAGGGCTCCTCCCTCATGAAGGGATTAATGCCATTATCCAGGGAGTGGGTTTCTCACAAACAAAAGGAGTTTGGCCTACTTCTCTGTGCTCACTTGCCCTTCCGACATGGGATGACCCTCACCAAATGCCAGCACCATGCTCTTGGACTTCTCAGCCTCCAGAAGTATGAGCTGAATAAACTTCTTTTCTTTATAAATTACTCAGTTTATAAATTACATCCCAATAAGAGAAAGGCAGAAAGGGTAAGTGTCAGGAAGTTAGGACACTTACCCTTTCTGGCTTTCTCTTGTTGGGATGTTGGAAGTTCTGCCAGTGGCTACCCTGCCTTATTTTTCTAGGACTTTACTCTGGTTGCTGACCCCCATTTGCCCACACCGGGCTATTCTTGTCAGCATGCCAACATGTTCCCTTTTCTACATTCTGGGAGTTATTAGAGAGCAGGATATGTTTTTATTCCTCTTTCTTCGGATCTCTGGAGCCTGGCAATAAGCCAAGGCAGTGTTTGGCTCCGCTATTGAGGCCTATTAAATATTTGTATAATAGAATAAATGAAAGTATGTCCCATAGTACATGTTCAATAAGTGATTTTGAATAAAAGAGTGCCAGTTGGGCTCCCATTAAAGCTCCGTTGTTCCTGGAATACTGCCTAAGTTACCGTAAGGAACGAGGGTAATTTCTGCTTGCTTTTTGCCAGGATCCTCCAACCCTAAGTATGTGCTCCTCCCCCTCTGTAGGGAGAGAAATGGAGGGAGGTGTCACGCCCGGTGGATGCCACCAGGTGGCAGAAGAGAAGCATTGCTCCTGGGCCGAACAAGCGAGAGAGCGTCAGGACGTGTGCATGGGACGGAGGTGTCTACTCAGAGTGCAGACACTCACAGGACAAGGTGCCTTGTCATCTTCCCACTTCATGCGGAAGAGCTGGCGGGGTTCACTGGCTAGGAACAGGGATTCAGCTTCCTAGCTGTGGCGCCTTGGGCAAGACACTGAACCACTCAGTTCCTGTTTCCCCATCAGTAGAGCAAGGATGAGGATGGTATATCTCTGAGGACATGAAGAATAATGAGTTAATATTTGTACACTATCTAATACAGAGCTGAGCACATTGTAAGTTCTATGCAAGTGCTTGATAAATAATTTACATTATTATTAGGCTTTTAATGTGCAAAGCATTTTTCTATCAGCTCTCCCATTTAATCCTATATACAACCCTGTAAAGTAGGTATAATACTCAGTTGTACAGATGAGGAACCTGAGGCCCGTAGAGGCTAAGTGACTTATCTAAAATCATCCAGAACCAAGATTAAAATTTCTCAGGAGTTGATTCCCAAACCACTGGCCACCACAAACTATACTACCACTTGCTCTACAGACTTGAATGGAGTGTGTGTGTGCATCTTTTAAACCATCCCCAAAGGTTGCCTGCAGAGCCTCTGGGCAAAGACCTTACTCCGAAGGTCCCCTTCCTTCTAGGTGTCTAATTCGATAAACTCTGTGGGCCTGCGGGGTGCCGGGGGCATGCTGGGTGCTGTGGGAGGTGAGCTGCCCCGCACACAGGCTCTCTTAGGCTTCACCTTGCCTGGTCTCCAGGGACCCTGTGCATATCCCTGATATGGCAGTCAGCCCCTCCCTGTGGCTGTCCCATGGCTCCAGACTATGTGTCCTTGCGGCTGGAACTGTGGGTTGTTTGGGTTGGTATTAGAAAAATAAAACAGATTCATTATAGGAATTTTAGGAAGTAAAATCTCCTTTAAAGGTAGTCTTCCGTATTATCCTTCTAGCCTTTCTCTTGTAAGTACATATTATCTGTTTTATGAAAAATGAGATCATACTGTACATACTATCCGTAGCTTGATTTTTCTACCTAATTTTTTGTGACAATTTTTCCATGTCTTAAATATTGTTCTATAACCTAGACTGAGGTCTATCAGAAGGCCGAAGAAAGGTCCAACATCATTTGCCCAGTTCTGAGTACAGAGGTTGGCAGACATGAGCTAGTGATCTGTGTTTGATGCAAGAGTGAAAGGAGGCCCTGTGACATGGAGGTTTAAGACCAAATTGTCTGATTGACCCCTGGCTCTGGCTGCACATGCCCAAGCTGTGTAGTCTTGGGCGAGTTTACAAAAACCTCCAGAAGTAAGCAGAGCATCCAGCAGGCCCTATCTCCTAAGGTGGTTGTGGAGATTAAATGAGTTTGAACACTCACTGAGAACATTGGCCCATCGTAATCACCTAAATGTGCTACCCACAATTAGTTAGTTCTACATAAGGCAGAGTGGGGTGAATGACACCAGAGGCATTTAGTTAAAATCTTCAGTGGCTGTTTATGGCTCTTAGGATGAACTCAAATTTACTGCTGTGCTCCTGAGGCCACCAGAGTCTGGCCCTTTTCCCCATTGATCAAGCTGCCTGCCCCTATTCTGGGAATGACATTTAGATGCAGACTCCTAGGCTGGGGGAGAGGGATCTGTAAACTCCCACTGTCCTGTGGGTGGAAAGATCATCTGGTGGTTCCTGAGGTTGGCTGCACATTGGAGGCATCTGGGGACCTTCAGATGCTGCTAGCACTTGGCTCTCACCCCAGATGTTCTGACTTAGTTGATGGGGGTCAACCCGGGCATAGAAAGCAATTGCTTTTGAGAGTAGCTATGAATGGTGTCATCTCTTCTAGAATGTTCCAGATTCCTGGGAGAATCTTCTGTTTCCCTATGGCCTATTTGAGAGTCTCTGTAGAGGGAGCATGTCACTCATAAGGGGTGCATGGGTCATCAGTGTACAGTGCAACCTGGACCACCCTGGTCAGGACACCATCAGACCCCAGAAGTCCCCGTGCCACTGGTCACTCACATGCCCCCCAGGGTAACCACTAGTCTGGCTTCTAAAGACAGATTATTTTTCTCTGTTTTTGTAGTTTGTATAAATATGTGTACTCTCTGTCTGGCTTGTTTTAATCAATACTGCGTCTGAGATTCATCTATGTTGTTATGTGCAGATCATTCATTGTCACTGCTATTTAATATATTCCATTTTTTGAATAGTCAACTTTTTTCCCATTTGTCTATCGATGGGCTTTTGGGCAGTGTCCAGTTTTTGGCTATTACAAATATTGCTGCTGTGATGATTCCCATGTACATCTTTTGATGAACAAATGCATGCCTTTCAGTTGGATATTCCCTGCTTCCTTGGCCACAGTGTGTGCCTGTGTTCAAACTCAGTAAGCTATCAAAATGGCAGTGCCTGCTGATAGCCCAGAAGGTGGGCTCCACACCTGCTTGTACACTTGTTATGTTCCATCTTTCTCATTTTGGCACTTGATGGGTGTGTAGTAGCATCTCAGTGGCTTTGCCTTGTGTCTTCCTGATGATTAACAAACTTGAGCACCTTCTCATCTACTTCCCAGCCACTCTGGGCTCCTCTCCTATACAGCATCTGTTAGTCTTTTGCCCATTTTTCTAGTCCGTGAACACAAGATGGCCCTCTATTGCTGCTTTGTTGTTTTTAGTTTGTGCACATGTTCACCTTTACTTTTTTTCCTAGGTATTTGTCATTTTTTCATCACCAAGGAAAAAGAATTAAAAGGGCACTTTTCTCAAGCTAGCATCTTTAGAAACTATGGGTATTTGCAAAGGGCCTGTGGCAAGGCTAGGTGTCTAAAGAAATCAGTAGCACTCCTGAGGCAGAAACAGGTTTCCTTGGCCGCAGGGAAGACGGCGGCCATGATCCCTGCTCACACGGCTATGGTGGGCACTGCCGATCCCCTGTCCTGCTCTGTGTGCCCACCCTGGTGTGGCATGCTTGGCTGTGGCCTGCGACCTTAGAGGGGTACCTCAGCCCTTGGAGCCAGGTTCCCTCACAGAGACCAGGGAGAGTTTGAGCCTGAGGACCAGCTCCCCACCCGAGCCAATAGCCAATGGATGGTGTGCGCGAACAGACGCCCAGCTCCGCTGCCAGAGGAGGGACAAACTGTGGTATATCTTACCCAATCATTTTTTTTAATGTTTTAAAAAATTATGGTAAAATATACATAATATAAAACTTACCATTTTAACTATTTTAAGTGTACAACTCAGTGACCTTAAGTATATTTACACTGTTGTGCCACAATCACTACCATCCATTTCCAGAATGTTTTCATCTTCCCAAATAGAAGCTCTGTATCCACTTAAGCAATAGCTCCTCAGCTCCTGATATCCTGTATTCCACTTTTTGTCTCTATGAATTTGATTATTCCACGTTGTATAAGTGGAATCATACAATATTACGTTTTGTGTCTGGCTTATTTCACTTAGCATACATAATATTTTCAAGGTTAATCTGTGTTGTAGCATGTAACAGAATTTCCTTCCTTTTATGGGTAAACAATATTCCACTGTATGTCTACACCACATTTTGTTTATCCATTCATCTACCGATGCACACTTGGGTTGCTTCCACCTTTTGGCTGTAGTAAATAATGCTGCTATGAACACTGGTGGTATACAATTATCTGTTTGAGACCCTGCTTTCAATTCTTTTGGTTATCGATCTAGGACAGGAATTGCTGGATCATATGTCTGTAGTTATCTCATGCTCCTGAGCTCACCCAGGCCTTAGGATGGGTGAGCCTGGGGTTAACCTGAAATCAAACCATTGCCTGGCTTCTTCCCCTTCCTTCGCCTGGGAGCATTTCCTTGGCAAATCACTTGCACTTGAATGCTTGGCTCAGAGTCTGTTTTGAAGAGCACTCAACCCAACCCAGCCTAAGAGGTCCCCCATGCAGATGTGAATGGGATGTTTGCCCCAGTGGGATGATGAGTGATGATACCCATTTAACTTGGTGCCTTCCTCTTCTAGTCTCTAACAAGACTTGTACTTTGAAAACCAAAAAAGACAGACAACAAAAACCATAGTACTTTGGCAAAGTGCCCGAGTCACATCAGGGAACTCTTTAAGAGAGAGTATCCAGGAGCAGATTTGTCTTTGCTTATTGATTTTGAATTCTAAATGTTTTCTTTTAATGAATAGTCTCCCACATTATAATCACTATGCTTCATGGCACTTCTCCCTTTTTATCAGTTCCTGCTTTTTATAAGAAACTAACAGCCTTGTTTAAAAAAAAATACTCCAAGGACCAGAAAGTAAGTTGCTGTCAACTCACTGGGCAGGCAGTACTGATGTGCACAATTGCCAATACTGTTCTCCCTGTGTCTCTTTTCTTCACCATTCCCCCTCCCCCGCCGCCGGCAACATACCATCAAAGATGCTTTATTCCTTTTTTATTCAAGACAATCTGAAATGTATTATTAAGAAGAACTAAGAGAAACAAGGTAAAAAATACAGAATATATTTGGCTTAACAGTTTCCAAGCAAGTTTATAGAGCAAGGATTTTGTATCCTGGGTTTGGCTATAGTGCCCTTGACTGGCACAATTTACAGGTGCACAAGCCCTATATTGTCTTTCTCTCAGCTTCCAGTCAGGGAACACAAACCTCTTTGCTTCTCAGGCAATTTCTCTTCCTTGCAGGGAAGGGTTTGAGACCAAGTGAGAGCCACATCTGCTTCTCTAGTAGGCTTTGCTCACGTACTCAGAGGCCAAGTTAACAAGGCTAGGCAGAGTCCACAAGGGTGGGAACTAACATTGATAGAGCACCAGCAGCATGTCAAGGACATGCCACGTGCTTTGCTGCTCCAAGGCAGTTGTTATCTGTAGTTTACAAGTAAAGAAACAGAGCTCAATGTCACCAGCTATTGGGCAATAAAGGCGGATTTCAAAGCCTGTCTCTTTGTCTCCAAAGCCTATTCTCTATTCTTCTACAGTTCTCTGAGCTACCTCCACTTGGGGAAGACAGAGGCCAATTCCTCAAATTCCTTGCAGACTATTTTTAGTGGTAATGAGAAAAAACAAACTTTTAGGTAGATTTTGATGACCTACTCTGAGGTCAATCTTCTGGAACTTTCTAGACGGGTATTTTGTTGGACTCTGTTGGTCCTAAGAGCCGTGAAGGGAGAAACAGGACATAGCTGGTGTGTGCTCTTCCTGAAGTAGAGATCTGGTACATAGTCTCAGGCCCCACAGATTCCCAAATTTTTTAAATTTGTTTTTTTCATATTAATAATGATTTAAAAATTAAATATAAGCATGTTCTTAATTAGCACGTCTTAACTAAGTAGTGTTTGACACTTGCACTTACGATCAAGTGTGCACTAAGTAAAAGGCAAGGGCTTTGTTTTTTTTCACAGGCAGTTGAAGGTTTTTCAATAGTTCAGTGAGTCAGGGAGACGAAAACACAGAGCCATTTGTTGGCACCGGCAACACAGGTGTGCCAAGCTCCAAAGAACCTACCCCACAGAAGTCATAACAATGTATTCACATTGTAAGCGGATGAACGGAGCCAGGTCCTGGCTTTTGACATAGGGACTTACAACATACAAGAAAAGTATAGAGTAAATATGCAATGAAATTTTTCCATTAAAGGGATTTTTTAAAAGAAATGTTTAAGAATTATATTTTGATATAATTAAATAAAGCCTATTCAATTAAAAAAAAGAATTATATTTTGAAGTATGTTATTACATTATTTGGCAAATCAAAGTAATGACTGATGATTAAAGATACAGTCATAGTTAAAAGGAAAAATATTGACAAGAATAGAAAGTTAACTGATGGTCCACCATGCTCAAAATTCTTTTAAATGGCCAGGCTGACACAGCGAGACTGTCTCAAAAAAAAAATTCTTTTAAATGGAGTTCATAACAGTTGAGTATAAAACACCCCCAAATCATCTTTCTATTATTAAACCTAACGTTGGTGATTTGGGTAACACTTTAACTCTAGTAGCATATATCTGCTTAAAGTTTACTTTTACTATACTGTCTTTCTGTTTATTCATATTTGCATGATATGTCATTATTTTACTTTCAATATTTTCTTGTATTTTTAATTTTCTTTTCGAAACAGCATACTGTTGTTGTTTTTTAAAATCCAGTCTGACAATCTTGGTCTTTTAAACAGAATGTTTTTCTACCTACACTTCATATAATATAGAATAGAGTTGGGTTTAAACCTACTATATTACTATTTGCTTTTCATTTGTATTATTTTCTCCTGTTTCTTTATTCCTCTTTCTTGCCTTTTTTGGATTAATCAAGTATTTTTATTTGTTTTTCTGTTTTTTCTCTACCAGCATATTAGTTTTACATTCTTTTAGTACAGTATTCTTTTACTGATTGCCTTAGTGATAAAAATATGTATCCTTGTTGTATTACATTCTTCAAATTAGTATATTTATTCTGAAGTGATGGGCCTTGTTAAGAGAAAAAATAGATAAGTATATTTATCACTTGCTGAACATTGCAAGAATCCTTCAACAGTTTAACTCCATTTGCCTACTTTCCTCCTTTGTGCTATTGTTGTCATATATCTTGCTTCTACGTATGTTGTAAATGCCACACGTCAATTGTGTTATTAATTTTTAATTTTTTCTTCATTTTCTTTTATCTTGAAGAGCTCCCTTCAGTATTTCTGGTAGTGCAGATGTGCTGTTGACATAATCTCTGAGCTTTTGCATGTGTAAAAACATCTTGATTTCACTTTCATCTCTGAAGGATATTTTCACTGAGTACAGAAATCTAGAAATCTAGGTTTGTATTTCCTTTCTTTTTAAAAAACTTTATTAATTTATTTTATTATGGCAAGAACACTTGAGATCCACTTGAAGCTCTGGCACATGGGGGGGTGGAGTGGTAGGGGCAACGTATGTATTCCTAACAATATATGTACCCCCATTATATGATGAAATTAAAAAAAAAAAAAAAAAAAAAAAAGAAAAAAAAAAAAAAAGAACACTTGAGATCAATTGTCTCAACACAATTTTAAGTATACAATACAGTATTGTTGACTATAGGTATAATGTTGTACACAGACCTCTAGAACTTATTTATCTTATGCTTGTTATTTAGTAACTCTTCATTTTCCCCTCCCTTCAGCCCCTGACAACCTTTCTACTCTTTGATTCTATGAATTTGACTATTTTAGATAACCACCTTGTAAGTGGAATCAGGCAATATTTGTTTTTCTGTGACTGGCTATTTCACTTAGCATAGTATCCTTAAGGTTCATCCATGTTGTTTCAGATCACAAAATTTCCTTTCTTAAAAGCTAAATAATATTCTATTGACTTCATTTTATGTACATGACACATGTTTTATTCATATATCTGTCGATGGACATATAGATGATTCACACATCTTTATTATCATAAATAGTGCTGCTATGAACGTGGGGGGTGCTAATATCTCTTTGACATCTTGATTTCAATTTCCTTGGGATAAATACCCAGAGTGAGATTGCTGGATCATATGGTAGTTCTGATTTTAATTTTTTGAGGAACTTCCCTGTTGTTTTCCAGAGCAGCTGCACCAGTTTGCATTCCCACCGACAGTGTACAAGTGTTTCAATTTCTCCACATCCTCACCAATTCCTTTTTTAAAATAATAGCCATCCCAAAAGATAAAAGGTGACCTTTCATTGTGGTTTTGATTTGTATTTCCCTATGGTTAGTGGCATTGAGCAATTTTTTTTCATGTACCTACTGGTCATTTGTATATCTTCTTTAGAGAAATGTCTATTCAAGTCCTTAGCGCATTTTTAAATTGGGTTGTTAGTTTTTTTGCTATTGAATTTTAGGCATTCCTTATATATTTTGGAGCTTCACCCCTTGTCACATATATGGTTCGCAAATATTGTCTCCTATTCTATTGGTTGTCTTTTCACTGTCTCGATTGTTTCCTTTGCTATGCAGAAGACTTTTAGTTTGATGTAGTCTCATGTCACAATTTTTGCTTTTGTTGCCTGTGGTTTTGGTAACATATCCATGAAATTATTGCCAAAACTAATGTCATGAAGCTTTTTCTTATGTTTTCTTCTAGAAGTTTTACAGTTTCAGGTCTTACATTTAAATCTTTAATTTATTTTCAGTTGGGTTTTGTGTAGGTTGTAAAGTAAGGGTCCAGTTCCATTCTCTTACATGTGGATGTCCAGTTTTCCCAACACCATGTGTTGAAGAGACTGTCCTTTCTCCCATGTGGGGGGAAGTCCCCCATTCTTATCACCTTTGTCAAAGATCAATTGACCATGTATGTGTGGATTTATTTCTGGGTTCCTTATTCTGTTCCACTGGTCTATCTGTCTTTATGCTAGTATCATACTGTTTTGATTACAGTAGCTTTGCAATGTGTCTTGAAAGCAGGGAATATAGACAAAGAAAAAAGAGCACTCAAATAAAATCAGAATGAAAGAGGACACATTAAAACTGATGCCATAGAAATAAAAATGACCATCAAAGGCTAAAATTAATAATTACATGCCAACAAACTAAATAACTTAGAAGAAATGGATAAATTCCTAGAAACTGCAACCTACTAAGACCGAATCATGAAGAAATAGAAAGTCTGAACAGACCTTTAATTAATATAGAGATTGAATCAGTAATCAAACACCTCCCAATTAAAAAAAAGCCCAGGACCATATGATTTCACTGGTAAATTCAACCAAACATTTATAGAAGAATTATCACCAATACTTCTCAAGCTTTTTCAAAAAATTAAAGAGAAGGGAACATTTCCAAATTCATTTTATGACTATTACCCTGATACCAAAGCCAGACAAAGACACTATAAGAAAAGAAAACTATAGGCTAATATTACTTTTTTTTTTTTTTTTGGAAACAGGGTCTCACTTTGTTGCCCAGGCATGAGGGCCGTGGCATTATCATAGCTCACTGCAACCTCAAATTCCTAGGCTCAAGTAATCCTCCTTCCTCAGCCTCCTGAGTAGCTGGGACTATAGGTGTGCACCACCACACCTGGCTAATTTTTCTATTTTTTGGTAGAGATGGGGTCTCACTATGTTGCTCAGGCTGGTCTCAAACTCTTGACCTCAAGCAGTCCTCCTGCCTCAGCCTCCCAAAGTGCTAGGATTACAGGCATGAGCTACTGTGCCTAACCCAATATTTCTGATGAATATAGGTGCAAAAATCATCAACAAAATGCTAGCAAAACAAATGGAAAAGCACATTAAAAGGATCATACACCATAATCAGGTGGGATTTATCCCTCGGATGCAAGGATAGTTTGACATACAAAATTCAATTAATATGATACACCACATTAACAGAATGAAGGAGAAAAATCACATGATTGTATCAATAGATGTAGAAAAAGTATTTGACAAAATTCAACATTATTTCATGATAAAAATTCTCAATAAACTAGGAATAGTAGGAAAGTATTTCAACATAATAAAGGCAATCTATGAAATGTACACAGCTGACATTATGTTCAATAATGAAAAACAGAAAGCTTGTCCTCTAAGATCAGGAACAAGGCAAGGATGCCTGCCTTCACCACTTTTATCCAACATAACACTGGAAGTCCTAGCCAGAGAAATTAGGCAAGAAAAAGAGTGCTTTTTTTTTTTTTTTTAAAAGGCATCCAAACAGGAATAGAAGAAGTAAAATTGTCCCTATTTGCAGATGACATGATTTTATAGAGAGAAAACCTTAAAGACTACATAAAAAACTTAAAACTAATAAATGAGTTCAGTAAAGTTGCAGGATACAAAATCAACATAAAAAATCAGATGCCTGTCTATACACTAACAATGAACTATCTGGAAATAAGGAAAAGAATCCCATTTACAATAACACCAAAAAGTATAAAATACTTAGGAATAGGGCCAGGCATGGTGGCTCACGCCTGTAATCCTAGCACTCTGGGAGGCCGAGGTGGGCGGATCATTGGAGCTCAGGAGTTCGAGATCAGCCTGAGCAAGAGCAAGACCCAGTCTCTACTAAAAATAGAAATAAATTAATTGGCCAACTAAAACTATAGAAAAAATTAGCCAGGCATGGTGGCACATGCCTGTAGTCCCAGCTACTTGGGAGGCTGAGGCAGAAGGATTGCTTGATTCCAGGAGTTTGAGGTTGCTGTGGGCTAGGCTGACACCACGGCACTCTAGCCAGGGCAACAGAGTGAGACTGTGTGTCCAAATAATAATAATAATAAAAAAATAAAATAAAACACTTAGGAATTGACTTAATGAAGGATGTGAAAGACTAGTTTGTTAAAACTACATATCATTGATGAAAGAAATTAAGGAAGACACAAATAAAAAGAAAGATATCTTGTGTTCATGGATTGGAAGACTTAATATAGTTAAAATGTCCATACTACCCAAAGTAATCTACAAATTTAATACAACTGCTATCAAAATTCCCAAGATTTTTTTTTATAGAAATGAAGAACAATCCTAAAATTCATCTGGAACCACAGAAGACCACAAATAGCCAAATCAGTCTTAAGAAAGAATAGCAGAGGAAGGGTTAAGATGGCGGATGAGAAAAACTGCCAGCTAGAGTGTCTCTGCAAGAAAGACAGATTTTAGAAGAAAGTGAAAAAAAATAAACAGGCAGAAAAACATAGATCAGACAAGGGTCAGAAGGAAGGGTGCCTGAAACTACAGGAGACTCCATGGGAAGAAATTGTGGAGGAGAACTGGGAGCAGAAAGGCCCCTGAGAGGCTTGGAGACCAGTGACAAGGGTAGGTGAAGCAGTTAAATTTCCCCTTCCTTGCATCTCAGACTTCTGGTGGGCTCCTGAGCGGTTGGAGAGACCTGCCAACATCATCCAGAGGTGGCCACTGCCAGTGAGTGGTGAGCCTCTTGCAGACAGGGCAACAGGCTCCCAGCTCCCTTGGGGCACCTCCCGGCCCGCAGACCCAAGCTGATCAGCAGGTGCCATGTTGCTTCATTCTCCCCTTCCTCTTCCCCTTCCCTACCTGTGCTGCCAAGAGAGACAATTTAGCCACCACCCAGAGGCATTTGCAGGGAATGGCACCCTTCTTTTTGGGGCCCTATAGCAGACTGCGGGGTACACAGAATATGAGCTCCCTACCTGCCAACCCTCCCAGGTGCTGCTTGCCTGGTGACTCCAAGAGAGTGGGGCAAATCCCAAGAAGGAGAGATATCAATCCAGCTTGGGCACCTGTGGGTGACTTGAGACCAGCAATCCTCTCACTGGCAGGGTCAGGGATTGATCTCCAGGGCCCAGGGATAAGTACACCAAGGTCTTGATCACAATGCCCTGGAGCACAGAAGGGATATTTGTGAACGAGCCTAATGAGGTGTATGTGCCTTCAGGGACAGATCAGCGTGCTTGAGGGGCAACCCTCCTCCCACGGGAAGGCTGTGCGCCCAGCCCAGGCTGTGATCCTGGGCAGGGGACCTCCAGGCCCACATCACAGCCAGGGGAGATCCGCTGGCTTGAGGTCCCGCCTGCTGGCAGAGGCCTGGGAGAAACTGCAGAATAGGGGAGGATGGAAAGGAGCAAGGCATGCTCCAGACTACAGGTCTCAGACAGCCCCACCCACAAATGCCGACTTTTTGGCCAAGTGGGGCCATTTCAGCTCCTCCCTGGCAGCTTTGCCTAGAAGTAGAGAACAGACCTTTGACCCCACTAAGCCTCCCCAGCATTTGTGGAGCATGAGGGCAGGCTCACCCAACCCAGGTCTGCCCAGACCCACTCTCCCACCTGCCCCCACTGAGGTGGAGAATAAGGGCACACCTGGAAATCCCAGGGCTGCACCCACCACCTGAGGCACTAGAATGCCTCTCCAGGGGAATAAGAGCTGGTTATAGGACCCCAAAACAACACTGCAGCCCACTCCTCCCAGCAAGTGCCACCTACTGTCAAGGAGGTCATTCTGCACACCCTTTTACTGCATCTACTGACTTATCATAAAGGGTGTGGTCAGATCTCACCCATAAATACCACTTACTGGCTCAGAGACTAAACAGGGCATGTCATTATCCAAACAAAAATCTAAAGGTAAGAAGCAACAGCTGATTCAGATGGGAAAGAATCAGCGAAAGAACTCTGGAAGTATGAAGAATCAAATGAAAAGCACACACCCAAAGGGAAACACTGGCTCTCTAGCAATGGACATAAACCAAATTCAGAACACTAAAATAACAGAAGAATTTCGAACATGGATTGTAAGAAAACTAAATGATATTCAAGAGACAGTGAATAACCAACACAAAGAAAACACAAACAAATCCAGGACTTGGAAGAAAAATTCATTAAAGAAATTGAAATATTAAAGAAAAATCAAACCAAACTCCTGGAAATGAAGAATTTATTCAAGGAATTACAAAACACAGTGGAAAGCCTTAAGAACAGGGTAGATCAAACAGAAGAAGGAATCTCAGAGATTGAAGATAACACCTTTCAATTAAATAAGTCAGTCACAGAGATAGAGCAGAGAAATAAGAGAAAAGATTAAAGCCTACAAGAAATGCGAGATTATGTGAAGAAGCCTAATGTGAAATCATAGGCATCCCTGAGGGTGAAGAAGAAAATACACAAGGGTTGGATAAGCTATTTGAGGATATAATAGAGGAAAATTTCCCAGGCCTTGCTTAAAATCTAGATATCCAGGTACAAGAAGCTCAAAGGACCTCTGGGAGATTCATCGCAAACAGGAAGATACCATAACACACAGTCATCAGACTGACCTAAATAACCACCAAAGAAGCCCTCCTATGAGCTGTAAGGTGAAAAAAGCAGGTAACCTACAAAGGAAAACCCATCTGATAATGGCCGACTTCTCAACTGAGACCTTATATGCAAGAAGAGACTGGGGCCCCATTCTCACTCTTCTCAAACAGAATAATGCCCAGCCTAGAATCTTTTACCCTGCAAAACTACGTTTTGTATATGAAGGAGAAATAAAGACCTTCTCAGACAAACAAAGACTGAGGGAATTCAGGGAAGACAAGACCTGCCCTCCAGGAAGTACTCAAAACAGTTTTATACACGGATCAGCAAAATAAACACTCCTGAATATAAAATCATCCAAAAGCTAAAGGTCAAAGGCCAGATACCAGAATGGCTCAAGAGAGAAAACAAAGCAACAAAGTTCAACTCAACAGGATGAGCAGAAATCTACCCCACTTATCAATTCTCTCAATAACTGTGAATGGCTTAAACTGCCCACTAAAGAGAAATAGGCTGTGCAAATGGATAAATACACACAAGCCAAATATCTGCTGTCTTCAGGAAACACATCTAACCCACAAGGATGTATTCAGACTCAAGGTGAAGGAATGTAAAACAATATTTCAAGCAAATGGAGCCAAAAGAAAGCTGACATAGTGGTTCTTATAACTTAGATGGTGGTTCTTATAACTTTCAGATAACTTAGTCTTCAAATCAACAAAAGTGATGAAAGACAAAGAGGGTCACTATATAATGGTGATGGGTATAATTCAACAAGAAGACATAACAATTCTAAATATTTTTGCACCTAACTCAGGTATGCCCAGATTCATAAAGCAAATCCTATTTGATCTAAACAAAATGATAAACAGCAACACCATAATAGCTGGAGACTTCAACACTGCTCTGACAGAACAGGACAGATCCTCTAAACAGAAAATAAACAAAGAAACAATGGGCTTACACAGAACTGTAGAAAAAATGGGACTGACTGACATTTACAGAACATTCTATCCCAAAACAACTGAATATACATTTTTATCATCAGCTCATGGGAGACTTCAGAAACTGATGCAGCTGCTGTGGCATCAATAATCTGGTGCCAGAAGGAGGCAGTGTCACTTCCATTCTGGGCATTCCCTTAGTCCCTGCTGGTACAGTGCCTCCACCTACCAGGCTGGCTGTAGCTCAGCACGAAAGACAAAGTGACAATTCTCTAAGATTGACCATATCCTAGGCACAAGGCATGTCTCAAAAAATTTTTAAAAATAGGAATTATACCATGCATCTTCTCAGACCACAGTGGAATAAAATTAGAAACCAACTCTAACAGAAACTCTCATCTATACACTATGTCATGGAAACTAAACAACCTTCTGCTGAATAATTATTTTGTTAAGTAGGAAATAAATTGGAAATCAAAAGATTCTTTGAACTAAATGACAAAAGGGACACAAGTTATCAAAATCTGTGGGGCATAGCTAAAGCAGTCCTGAGAGGAAAATTTATATCCATAAATGCCTACATCCAAAAGACAGAAAGATCACAAACCAACAATCTAATGAATTGTTTTAAGGAATTGGAAAAGGAAGAGCAAACCAATCCCAAACCCAACAGAAGAAAAAAAATAACAAAGATCAGAGCAGAACTAAATGAAATTGATAACAAAAAAACTATACAGAAGATTAATAAAACAAAAAGTTGGTTCTTTTAGAAAATAAACAAAATTGACATCCCTTTGGCTAGATTAATGAGAAGCAGAAAAGAAAGAACTCTAATAAGCTGTATCAGGAATGAAGAAGGAGAAATTACAACTGATGCCACAAAAATACAAAATATCATCTATGAATACTATAAAAACCTCTATGCACATAAACTGGAAAATGTGAAGGAAATGGACAAATTCTTAGAAACACACAGCCTCCCTAGGCTCAATCAGGAAGAAATAGAATTCCTGAACAGACCAATATCAAGTACTGAAATTGAAACAGCAATAAAAAACCTTCCTAAAAAGAAAAGTCCCAGAACAGATGATTTCACGCCCGAATTTTACCAGACCTACAAAAAAGAACTGGTGCCTATCCTGCAGAAATGATTCTACAACATCAAGAAGGAAGGAATCCTCCCCAACACATTTTATGAAGCCAACATCACCCTGATACCAAAAACAGGAAAGGATGCAACAAAAAAAGAAAACTACGAACCGATATCCCTTATGAATATGGATGCAAAAATTCTCAGCAAAATCCTAGCAAACTGAATACAAATGCTTATCAGAAAAATAATCCATCATGACCAAGAGGGCTTCATCATATGGGTCAACATATGCAAATCTATAAATGTAATTCACTACATAAATAGAAGCAAAAACAAAGACCATATGATCTCAATAGACACAGAAAAAGCATTTGACAAAATTCAACATCCTTTTATGATAAGAACGCTTAACAAAATAGGCATAGACAGGACTTACGTAAAAATGATACAAGCCACATATGACAAACCCACAGCCAACATCATACTGAATGGGGAAAAATTGAAAGCATTCCCTCTTAGAGCTGAAACCAGACAAGGTTGCCCTCTATTACTGCTTCTATTCAACATAGTGCTGGGAGTCCTAGCCAGAGCAATCAGACAAGAGAAGGAAATCAAGGGCATCCAATTGGGGGCAGAAATGGTCAAACTATCTCTCTTTACTGATGATATGATCTTAAATCTAGAAAACCCCAAAGATTCTGTCATGAGACTACTGGAATTGATAAACAAATTCAGCAAAATCTCAGGTTACAAAATCAATGTATACAAATCAGTAGCATTCCTCTAAGCCAATAGCAGTCAAACTGAGAACCAAATCGAAGACTTAATACCCTTCACAATAGCAACAAAGAAAATTAAGCACCTAGGAATATATTTAACTAAGGAGGTAAAAGACCTCTACCGGGAGAACTAGGAAACACTGAGGAATAAAATAGCAGAGGACATAAACAAGTGGAAAACTATACCATGCTCATGGGTCAGCAGAATAAACATTGTTAAAATGTCTATACTACCCAAAGTAATCTACAGATTCAGTGCTATCCCTATTAAAACACCAACATCATTTTTCACAAATCTAGAAAAAATAATTCTATGCTTCATATGGAACCAGAGAAGACCCCATATAGCAAAAGTGATCTTAAGCAAAAAGAACAAATTGGAAGGCATAGATTTACCAGACTTCGAGCTATACTGCAAGGCTATAGTAATTTAAACAGCATGGTATTAGCACAAGAACAGAGACATAGACCAATGGAATAACTGAGAACCCAGATATAAAACCATCCTCATATAGCCATCTAATCTTTGACAAAGCAGACAAAAGCATACACTGGGGAAAAGAATCCTTATTCAATAAATGGTTCTAGGAAAACTGGATAGCCACATGTAGAAGACTGAAACAGCATCCACACTTTTCACCTCTCACAAAAATCAACCCTCGGTGTATAACAGACTTAAACTTAGGCATGAACTATAAGAATTCTAGAAGAAAATGTTGGAAAAACTCTTGTAGACATTGGCCTAGGCAAAGAATTTATGAAGAAGACCCCAAAGAAAATCACACCAACACCAAAAATAAATAAATGGGACCTAATCAAATTAAAAAGCTTCTGCACAGTCAAGGAAACTATCACGAGAGCAAACAGACAACCTACAGATTGCAGAAAATATTTACATGTTACACATCCGATAAAGGGCTGATAACTAGAATCTATGTAGATCTGAGGAAAATAAGCAATAAAAAATCAAACAACACCATCAAAAAGTAGGCAAAGGACATGAACAGAAACTTTTCAAAAGAAGACAGAATAATGGCTAGCAAACATATGAAAAAGTGCTCAACATCTCTAATCATCAGGGAAATGCAAATCAAAACCACAACAAGATATCACTTATCTCTGGTGAGAATGGCTTTTAACAAAAAGTCCCCAAACAATAAATGTTGGTGTGGTTGTGGAGAGATAGGAACACTCATACACTGCTGGTGAGACTGCAAACTAGAACAATCTCTGTGGAAAGCAATATGGAGATACCTCAAAGAGATGCAAGTAGAACTACCATTTGATCCAGCAATCCCATTACTGGGCATCTACCCAAAAGAACAAAAGACATTCTATAAAAAAGACATCTGCATGCGAATGTTTATAGCAGCACAATTCACAATTGCAAAGATGTGGAAACAACCCAAGTGCCCATCAATACATGAGTGCATTATTAAGATGTGGTATATATATACCAAGGTGTTCTACTCAGGTACAAAAAAAATGGTGATACAGTGCCTCTTGTATTATCCTGGATAGAGCTGGAACCTATT
>CAUYPO010099752.1:0-22602 GCA_963574435.1 Cheirogaleus major | reverse complement strand
GGCTAGATTGCCATGGCATCAGCCTAGCTCATAGCAACCTGAAACTCCTGGGCTCAAGCAATCCTTCTGCCTCAGCCTCCCGAGTAGCTGGGACTACAGGCATGCGCCACCATGCCCGGCTAATTTTTTTCTATATATTTTTAGTTGGCCAATTAATTTCTTTCTGTTTTTTTTTTAGTAAAGACGGGGTCTTGCTCTTGCTCAGGCTGGTTTCCAACTCCTGACCTTGAGCAATCCACCCGCCTCGGCCTCCCAGAGTGCTAGGATTACTGGCATGAGCCACCACGCCCAGCTATTTGTCAGTATTGAACCTGTGAGCTTCAGTTTGTCAACCACACAAAGAAAGAGGGACAAAAGTGAAAGTCCAGGGCTGCCTGAAGTGGGGAGTCTTACAGCAGAATCTTCTCACATTAAGCTGAGATTCCAAAGAGTTTCACCCACGTTTAATATGATATGAACCTGCTGTACAGTCCACACCACTAGCCCCCAGGAACTGCAGAAAAAGTTGTCTTGGTGCAAGCAGAACAGTTGAAGGTAAATGCAACAGGAATTTTTTAAAAAGCTCTTCCTTGGGAAGTTGTGACCACTGATGAGTCCTTTTGCAACCCAGGGAGTAGAGCCTGGTAGATGAAAAAATCTTCAGCTAGGGCCAGGCATGGTGGCTCACACCTGTAATCTTAGCACTCTGGGAGCCCGAGGAGGGAGGATTGCTCAAGGTCAGGAGTTCGAAACCAGCCTGAGCAAGAGCAAGACTCTGTCTCTACTAAAAATAGAAAGAAAGTAATTGGACAACTAAACATATATATAGAAAAAATTAGCCTGGCATGGTGGCGCATGCCTGTAGTCCCAGCCACTAAGGAGGCTGAGGCAGGAGGATCGCTTGAGCCCAGGAGTTTGAGGTTGCTGTGAGCTAGGCTGATGCTACAGCACTCTAGCCCAGGCAACAGAGTGAGACTCTGTCTCAATAAAAAAAAAAAAAAATCTTCAGCTAGGAACCAGGAACCTAGTTTGAGGTGATAACTGATTTGAAGTGCCCCTAAACCCTCAGCAAAAAGCAAATACAAAGCTTCTCTGGAGAAGGGAACATTCATCTTTGGCTTCAGGAATCCACTACAAATAATTTTTCTAGAATGATGACCAGCACATAACCAGAGATAACCAGGCCCCCAAGACAACATGAAGAAGAATCAACAGATCAACACAGATTTCAGTATTATAATTCACAGACACAGTTTTTTAAAAAATGTTTACAGAAAATTTAAAGCTGGAAAATAGCTACTGGGAACAGAAAACTACTTTTTTTAAATGGCAAATTTGAAAAGGAACCAAACAGAACCTTCTAGAAATATCACCTACTACTCCCATGAAGAATCAGTCTGTAAGCCCTGACACATGGCCCAGAATCAGGAGAGGGTGTTTGGAAACTAGTTGGTTTCACAAGTTCTTCCTGGACAATGTCTTTTGCTAAGTCCTCTTTTACATAGATAAATAAGTTTCTGCCCTCAAGGAGCCTCCCAGCCTGCTAAGGATAAAGCGTTGCCATAATGGGAACACTTACTGTCTGGTGACCCTTTTTGATTTTGTCACTCTGAGTTTCTCAGGACAGGGCCTGTTTATTCACATTTGCCCACAGAAATAAAATTTACATAACGAGTACTTACTGTGTGCCAGGGATTGTATCCTGAATGCTTTATTAACCATTTCATTCTCACAGCATCCCTGGCAGGTAGGTTCTATAACCATGACCACTTAACCTATGGGAAACTGAGGCACAGAGAAGCAAAGTAACATGCCCAAGATGATGTAGCTAATAAGTTATGGAGCCAGGGCTGGCGCAGTGGCTCACCCCTGTAATCCTAGCGCTCTGGGAGGCCAAGGCAGGAGGATTGCTTGAGCTCAGGAGTTCGAGACCAGCCTGAGCAAGAGCAAGACCTGTCTCTACTATAAATAGAAAGAAATTAGCCAAACAACTAAAAATAGAAAAAATTAGCCAGGCACGGTGGTGCATGCCTGTAGTCCCAGCTACTCGGGAGGCTGAGGCAGAAGGCTTAAGCCCAGGAGTTTGAGGTTGCTGTGAGCTAGGGTGAAGCCATGGCACTCTAGCCCGGGCAACAGAAAAAAAAAAAAAAAATTATGGAGCCATGATTTGAATTCAGACCCCCTGGCTCCAGAGGGGGTCTGATCTTAGCCACTGTATTAGTTTGCTAGGGCTGCCATAACAAAATACCATAGCTTGGGTAGCTTAGCAACAGAAATTTACTTTCTCACAATTCTGGAGGCTAGAAGTCCAAGAGCAAGGTCTCAGCAGGTTTGATTTCTCCTGAGGCCTCTCTCCTTGGCTTGCAGATGGCTGCCTTCTCACCATGTCCCCATATGGTCACCCCATCTATGTGTGTGTCCTAATTTCATTTCATTTCTTTTTTTTTTTGAGACAGAATCTCACTCTGTTGCCCAGGCTAGAGAGCCATGGCAGTCAGCCTAGCTCACAGCAACCTCAAACTCCTGGGCTCAAGTGATCCTCCTGCCTCAGCCTCCTGAGTAGCTGGGACTACAGGCATGCACCACCATGCCCAGTCTACAAATTTTTTTTTTAAAAGGTAATTTAGTGATTAATCTAATTTAGCCACCTATCAAGAAAACAAACCATTCCAGACACTACATTCAGTATTTCAAAAGTAATCCAAAGATACAGAAGAGTCTGTCATGGGCTACTGAAACATAGTGAAGACAAGGTCGTGTGGCTAAATGTAGATTAGACAAATCTTGATGTACTAGAATAAACACATTAATTCACACTATAATTTACTTTGTACTTTACAAACTTTATTAAATAATGGGCATTACTAACTTTTATTATCTTATATACAGTATTTAAACTATGTTTTCCTAGATGCATTTTTTCCCCCACAAAGAATAATGTAGGTGAAAAGTGAACTTATTAAAAAAAAAAATGAACCTTCAGTATAGGAAACTAATAAGAACTTGACATACTTTTAAGTACATGTAACTTTTCCCCTCAATTATATACATCCCTACCCCACCTCCAAAAGAAACTATTTTTAAACAAAAGCAATTATTTGATAACTTTGGGGAAAAATACAAACATGATTATACATACACAGCTCTCAAAACCTGTGTCCTGGCCAACAGAAGTGATCTATAAAACTACAGATTTGTCCTTGAACCTAAGAACCACATAGATATTTTATACAGTAAGACATCCACCTTTGTGCAGTGGGGTGTATTCCTACAGGTGACACCAAGTCGTAGAAGACACTAGTGTGGAGAATAATTTCTGAAAGACAACAATATCTATTATGGACTATTAGAATTTGGGTCATATAAACTAAAAAGCAAAAATGGGAAACTACATTTCTGGGGCAAGAGTCAGGTAGCTGTTTTTTATAGGTAATACAAATGTACTTACACATCTGTAGCGAGTCTAAGAACATACTTCCTTATGCTTATCTTTTTTGATACTTCTTAATCTTGAAAACTCATATCATGTTTAAATGAAGGCAGTGAAAGGAGGAATGTTTCCAGAACCATGTTAATCAATATGGGCTTTGTTTTATAAGCTATAATGGTGTGGAGAAACAATAAACTTGGGTTGTTATTTAAAAAGTAAAACAAATGTCTTAGGGTACCTATTTGTAAAATAAAAATGGTCATATTTTATGTTTTACAGTTAAGAATAAGAGGCATAGGACTTAAAAAGAGGAAAAGAATTATGTCACTTATTCAATATTATTGCTTACCTTTAAATGAGAAACCCTGACCCCTTTCCCTACACAAAGTATTTATCTTTTAAAATGGAAATTGAGAGGGTAGGGAAGGGCCACAGAATGTACCTACTACTACTTAAAAAATGAGAACACAAAAGGCCACCGTTTGAGAAAACATTCCTGCTGTATTAACCACGGTCTTAATAAAATAGAATATTTTTATAAGGTAGCAATAAATCTGCCTTTCTCTCTTTAGCTTTGATTTTGCTTTTTACTCACATCTTTTACTTTTTTTTTTTTTTGGTTTCCTTTCCTAAGGAGTGGGAATAGTATATAGTATCACAATGAAATCCTGTATAAAGACTATAATTACAACTAAAAAGATATTAGAACCTAGTAGCCAAAAGATTCTGTTCTTTTATATGCCTCAAAAGAATTGAAAAAAGACTCCATGTTACGTATGGTTTAGAAAATTCTTGCCCTATTCCTGCAGCCAGCGGCTTCTCAGGGCTAAGATCAAGTAGCCCATTCGGCAGAGTCCAAAACTCAGGAAGGTGCCATGTGAAAAACTCCTCTGGGAAAGGTAACTTTAAAGTCCTTTGTCTTATTTTAGCTTATGGTTCACTTTGTGTTGATAAGAGACAGGCACACACAATGCCATGGAGGTCTTTGTTTTAGGTTTTTTCTTTCCCCCCTTTCAACTGTAATATGAAGAGACAATCAAGTTGTTCCCAGAAGTCATCCTGTCTTTTCTAAGAGCTAAGTGAATCTGCATTTTATTGACCTTGGTTTTCTTTAGGCCATTAAGGAAATAATTCATGTCACCCCAGAAATTATATACTCAACACCATGAGCAGCGCATTCTCCAGGCCTTGTCCAAGAATACAGGTAAAGGTTTTTGCTTAAACAACAAACTGCAAATTGGTCCTGCTACATTTTAATTTTCAATAGTCACACGATTTCTACATGAAAATGAAATGATACAGGAATACTGGCATGGAAACTCTAAAATGGCCACTGCAGACTACGCGCCAATGAGAGATCTCTGACTTACGTTATTCTAAGGTCTTGCCACAGATGTAACAAAAATTCTTTAAACAGCTTTCCTGTCCTTTCCTCTTAAACCTTTTAAAAAATCTCCTTGCTGCCTTTGAGTCACCGGATAAAACTACTTGGGGCTTCTGGATAATATGAGAGGATTATTGCATTTCTTATCGTATAAGCACTTTGTCAGGATAAGGGAAAAAAACATCATGGCGGCCATCAAGTTAAAAACATTTTAAAAAAGCCTAAAAATTTTCAAGTAAGGTTGACTTACAGGAAACAGGAAGACAATCAGCATCAGAAAATAAACCATTAGATGCTGACGTTTGCTACAGTACAATCCTGGCTGTATCGTCAGCCAATGCAAAAAGTTGTGCTGTAAAAGAAAGTATATTTTACACCTCTAGTTATTACAAAATGGTTTTAATCTGGTACATATAAAACACCTCATCAGTATTTATATTTCTTAGGAGAATAAGAAGCTAATTCAGGCAGCTGTTACTAAAACCTTAAGCAAAGCTGCTGGAACTGAGACACTGAAATTTTTCCCTTAAAGACTGTACAATGTTTTGTTGGTTGGGAGATGGCCCCCTCCAAAGATAGTCACTCAGTTTGTCAGAATCATTACATGATGTCAGATAGGGTGAAAGCTCCAGCTTGCTGTTTATTGGCTTTTTGGGAGTGCACGGGCTATTCAAAGAGTAAGACGTGTTGCTGCTGCAGCCGTTATCCAAAAAGTCAGCATCCACGATCTTCGAGTCAGATTTCCTCCTACGATTGTGAGCTGACTCCAACTCTGCCTCATCTTCTTCTGACTTTATTTCCACATAGTCATCTTCATCTCCTTCAGTCTCTTTGAAATTAGAAAAATAGTTCTGTGTCGCTATTTGGGCATTTAAGGGCAAATTTCTATTTACTACCAAAACTTTCTGCGAGTCTTGGAGTGTGAGATCTGAGAGTTTTTCTGTGCCCGGTGGCTGTGAGTCAGTAATACCTGGCAGCAAGTTCTGGTGACTCTCGCACCTGGAACTTCTGTGTAGAGACAGCAGCTGCTGCTTTTCCATTTCACTAGGGTAGTTGATGGAGTCCATCGATTTGTTTATCAGGATTGAGGAAGATGACTGGGACCTGTTATAAGGCTGATATTTTGCACTGATTCCTTTCCGACCCAAGGAGTTGTAAAGGTGGCCCTGACACAAGTTCTCTTTGTTGGGCTGGCTGACTATCACGCTGCATCTCTGCAGGGAACCCGGCAGGGTGTCGGAGGTTTGAAGAGAAGGCACGGAGCAAGCTGCGGATAATTGTCGGGGCGTACTTTTTGTACTGATCTCTAAAGTGGGATATCTTGACCTCAAGTCTTGCTCTGGCTGGGGACAGAAATCTGCTAACTCTCCATTACTATAGGTTGAATGCAGAAGCCAATTCTCGCTACCCTGTTGGACTTGGGAAGGTGACGCAGACCTGAGGAGGGAGGGATCTTGAGGGCTGGCCCAGCCATCCTTCTGAATTTTAAGGGGAGTCTCCCTGAATACAATCTGGTCGTACAGTTGGGAATACTCAGCAATCCTGGCACCTGGAAGGCAAATATTGAAATAATAAATGTACATGACATTATTCCTACATAGATTAAAAATAAGAACATTCTAAAGAACATATTAAAAAAATTTTTTAACAATAGACAGGACTAAAGTGACATCTGAGGATGAGTAATCATTGAACACTAAGCAATACAAACTAATAAAATAATCCATGGTTTAATACAGATATAAGTGATACCTAAAAGTTCATTTAATTTGATCTAATTCTGCATTATGTTATCTCAACAGCAGGTTTACAAGTGCCCACTGCATGTAATGCAAATTTCTAGTATTCTTTATAAGCATGAAGCAGTATCAGTGCTAAAAATAGGCATCATATTAATAAAAACAAGAAAGTCAGCACTTAAGCCTCGGTCAGTGAAAAATAACTCAAGTAGTCATTAGAAGAATCGTGGCCACAATCCCCAGTGCAACGGCTACCCTGGCTTCTCACCAGTCTCCTTGCTCTCCGACTACTACTTCTAGAGGAGTCTGCTCCTGGTGGCTGTTCCTGTACTTCTTGCTTCTAGGCAGGGCTCCACTGCCACTGTCTGGAGGACCAATGTCTAGGGGAGGTCCTCTCCCCACTCCAGTATTACCAAGCCACATGTGTTGACTAACTCACATCTCCTTTCTCATCCCCAAGAAGCCGAGCACTAAAGCCTGTGCTGCCAAGACGTTAAGAATGAGCCATCTGTGCATGCTCAATAATCTAATGCTCTCTAGTATTGGTTCAAGGATAGGAGCTGACAGTTACTTCTACAAAAGCTTTTGCCACTTAAAATTCAGCTATGAGGCCATTTTCTTTACTTCAGAGCACAGGTATTTCTAAAGACATTAACCGAACCATGATACATGGAGAGGATTCTCTTGGGCCAGCAATGATTTAGGGGTGGAAGCCCAGAGATGTCAATTTCAAGAGCTGTCCCCCTCCCCAATCCAAGTACCCACCTTAGAATCAAAGAACTCCATGTGTCCCATAAACTGCTCAGACCACATCTACATAATCTCTGTGAAGGGAATCTATCTCATATATGACAACAAGCTGGTGACATTATGTTTTCTTCTTTAAGCTACATTTTTAATGACCTGTTATTAATAAATGAATCCTTGAATTTAAACTAAATACTCAGTTGAGTTTCTGCCGTTTGTTTTGAGTCTATTTTCTATGAGGAGAGAAAGCAACCCATTATTATGTGCCTTTTAATTGCAACCCCCTCAATTCCCTCACCCCCAATTCCCTGCAATCAAGGTAAACAGTTTAACTTCTCATTACCGATCTATGTTCAAATCTTTTGGGTTTTCAACTCTAAATTCCTTGGAAGGACAGAGATTATTAGCTTTGAAATTTCTAGTAACAAAAACTTGAGAAATTACTCTTTAAAGGGCATAGTAAAGACTCTTAAACCAACAAAGATTTAATACCACCTTAAGAGAAAGAGTGTAAAAGTCTCCTTGGACACCAGTGTACCTATGTTAACCATCCCAAAACCTATAACGTTTCATTAACTAGGAAACTGAAAGGCAGCTGGACCTTAACACAGTTGTGGGTGAGCAGTCCCACCTGAATGGTCTGTCCAAGCCATTCTCACACACACACGACAGCCCTGAGCCTCATCCCACAGCTCAGTCAGGAAGGCCCTGAACTTTCATAAGCTTCCAAGAAAACGACAATTTTGGCGAATGCAGCAAAACTAATTAAAACTTCCATTGAACTATTCCCAGTATCAAAATCCAACCCTACAGTCTTGTAAGAACAATTGGCTCTTGACTTTAGCCCAGATACTTTGAAACCCTATATTATCCAAAATGTCCAAACTATTTCTCATGCCTTTGTCTTCCTTATCATACTCATGTCTTCCTTTGCTTAATCAACTCCTGCCCATCTCTCAAGATCCTCCTAAGTCCTAGCCTATTCCATCCTGGAATCCTTTTCTAACTGATCTCCCTCCTCTGAAGTCTTACATAGTGTGCACCTAGCTGTTGGCTGTGTATGTGTGCACACACGTACAGACTCATAGTTTCTGTTGCTAATTGTTTTATATAGGCTACTTTATTATTCCAGCTAGTCTGAGCTTTTGATCTTGGAGAACATTGATGCGGATTTTGCTGAACTCCCCATAGAGCACCTAGTTCTAAACAGAAGTTGTTCTAAACAACTACTTCATTACTCAGTTTTTTCACTCCCTTTTACTTTAAGCATAGTGTTAAAAATGAATATGCTCTTCCTGGGACCATATCACTGAGGCTGGAAAGGCAGCCTGGAAATCAGGCCATAGCAGGAAAAGGGGAAGCAGGAAGACAGCCTTGGATTAAAATGCTTCCTACAGATGACTTGTAATGGGCAGTTTCTTTGGATAACAGAGCAGATCATTTATCAATTTTGATTAAAAAGAATCTCACTAGACAATATACTGTGCTTATCTGAGTTTCTTTTTGTTTCAACTTGATTTTCTAAGAGTCTAGAACTTATATGATGCCAATGCGAACAAAAGACAAGTTGTCAGAGCATCAACTGTGATTAAATAGATTCCACTAGCCAGATGTGTAGGGAACAGCCAGCCCCAGATGACACCTCTAGCCTAAAAAGCCTAGTGTTAGCTGGATCAAGGTTCTCCCATATACTTAGTTTTGGCATTAACAGTCTTTATAGAACATGTACATTATCATTACATGACAATCTCAGGAATGTCTCTGGTTTATTTCCTTTTTTTGAAGGTTTGAAAATTGGAGTTCTTATGATTCCAGATAAAAATTTGAAGTAATCCTTGCCAAGGGAAATATCACACATGCTATTTTCAAGACAGAGAATTAAAATCAATGTTTCTAATGTCGTCTGAGTCATAGACAGAAGCATAAAATCGTGCCTTCCCTACTTTACACAAGGAGGAAAATTCCTCAAGCCCATATGGAGTTTTCTCCCACATGAAACGTCACCAAAAAACCAGAAACCCAAAGGCCTCCTTGGTCTCAAAGACTATTAGGAGGGAGGTCTGATGGAACAAAATTGCCAGTATCTATAGCAGACTCTAAAATGTGGAAGCAACTAGACCTGGTTGAGTGATTTATAGGCGGAAATCTGACCCGGGGCCTGTAGACCCCGGCTAGAGAGTTCAATAAAGGTGCTCGAGGGTTTCAGCAGGTGAATAGGGCGCTCCTCCTTCAGCACAACACCGAGAGCAAGCTCCTGGCAAAGTGGCAAGGCCCATACGAAGAAGTCTGGAGAATCGGTCCATTCGACTACGACGTCCTGTGCCCAGATAAACAAGAAAGAGAAAAGGAGTCATCATGTCAACTGATGGAAAGCCTCGTGGGCACAGGAAGTGGTCTCGATCACTTGGATGGAAGAGGCGTGGATATAGCGTCAGGTCCTGAGAGATGGCAGGCCCTAGGGACATGCTCCTGCGCTCTCAGAAGATGACTCTGGAGAGATCTCCTCCACTTTGTTGGGGAGAACTTCGATAGTAGCCCACCATGTCAAGAGAGGACCCAGATGCAAAACTGAGAAAAGATCCTATGGGATCCCAAGATGATACCAGCAGGCAAAACAAAAAGAACCACCAAAAGTGAGAGGAAGCAACAGAAACCCCACTGTGCAATCACTTAACACTTAAAAGGTGGGGAAAAAAGAATATACAAGGTAGTTGTAGGCCCTAATGATTCAGTATGGAAGGACATGCTTCTATCAAGATTAGAGTTTTGCATTTTAACAGATGGTCTATATTCAAAAGAACCTGACCCAGGCGATTCCTATCATACTTTTTATTATATGTGCTCCTACTGCAGGCATGATCCATTACCATCAGAAACCTTTGTATCATATCTTCCCTTATTCTGAGAAGGCCCAGTCCACACTCTGCCAATATACAACTCTTTCTAAAGTCATCTATGCCCTCTGTCCAAAAATATTCCTTCTGCAGCGGGAACTCGGTCACTTTCTCTAAGTTTAACAACAAACCAGCTTAGCAACACTAGCATCAGAAAAGGGAAATGAATTACTTGCAGCACATTACTGCAAGGAGAAAAGTCTCTCACATGCACACAAAAATCACTATTAACCTTTATTTGATTAAAAAGAAGATGAAGAAGAACTCAAAGAGTCTTTAAAATTCTTCAGGCATCAGTTCCAGGGCTTCACTCCCCTATCCACTGAGAAATTTTACTAAAGATTAAAGCTTTAGACAATTCTTAAATGCTCTCAAATGTAAAACAAAACTTTACAGCTTCTTGTCATGTAACTTGTGATTCGTTTAGCATTTCGAACCCCTTCCCATTCTCTGGTTTCCATGGAGGTAGATAAGTCAATTCCAAAGAAAGGAGGTTAGTGGCACCGCTCTGTTCCAGTGTGCGTGTCCTGGTGAAGCTGGTTATCTGAACCTGTCCTGAAACCGATTCATTCAGTTTTTACTTCATTGGAGAATCGACTCCTCTCATTTGACACTGAGGTGGTCCTTTGTCAGAAAATCTAGGGAAGAATTTCTTAAAATGATGATGGAAAGGCTACTGTTTTAAAATGTAGATTCCTAGGCCCGTGCCCAGGAATCTCTCTGGGTCTGGAGCTACAAGCTCCTCAGGTGAGAACCAGCACCCTCAGGTTTTTCCTTCCATGACAGTCACGTGCTTTATGCTCTTCCCCTGAGATCTGTATTGAATTTTGGCCTTCAAAACAGGCAAACCGGCCAGGCGTGGTGGCTCACGCCTGTAATCCTAACACTCTGGGAGGCCGAGGAGGGAGGATTGCTTGAGCTCAGGAGTTCGAGACCAGCCTGAGCAAGAGCAAGACCCCGTCTCTACCATAAATAGAAATAAATTAGCCAAACAACTAAAAATAGAAAAAATTAGCTGGGCACAGTGGCACGTGCCTATAGTCCCAGCTACTCGGGAGGCTAAGGCAGGAGGATTGCTTGAGCCCAGGAGTTTGAGGTTGCTGTGAGCTAGGCTGACGCCATGGCATCCTAGCCTGGGCAACAGAGCAAGACTCTGTCTCAAAAAAAAAAAAAAAGAGGTGTTTTGTTTGGCTTGGACAGTGGTTCTAAACTTTTTTGAAGTAAAAAATAATCTGGATTTCAAGCATCATAAATCAATCATGGTGGCCCACTGCCTTCAGATTAAAATCTCTATGTCTTAGAGTGTTTCTGCATGATGGGAAGCAATTGTCTGGAGCTGGTAGTTGTGCTTCCTTAGTTTAGAGGACATGTCATCTTCAGTTTGCCAACTCTCACTGTCTGCAAAATGCACTCATATTAGAAGATAAGGGGATTTAACAAAAAGTAAAATAAAAAAATGCATGCCTTGGCCTCCCAGAGTGCTAGGATTACAGGTGTGAGCCACCCTGCCTGGCCTGTTGAGGGAAATTTAGACTTTCTCAAAATATATCCCTTTACCCCGTAACCACTATGAACAGCCTGCTATATTTCTTTGTACTTTTTAAAAGTTAGCATTTATTGAGCACTTGATGTGTGTCATGCACTTAGCTGAGCATATTACATAAATTATCTTTTTTGATGCTTGCAACAACCCTATGAGGTTATTATCATTCCTATTTTACAGATGAAGAAAGTGAGTCACAGGTTCAGTAACAGGTTCAGGGACCCACAGGAGTGCTTTGTGAAGCTAGTGTCCCAGTGCATTCCTTTCTGATTTCAAAGCCCTTTCTTCTAACCATGATAGGGTCACAGCTCCCTGAGAAGACCTCTGGTGAGGATCTGCAGATACTGCCCTGAAGACGGTATTCATAAAGGTCCCCTGCTTCTGCCCTGTTGTCTGTTCACTGATGGAGTGTTTACTGAGTGGCTGCTCTGCAGGGGTTTGGGGAGCATATGTCAGTTATCACAGTACCCACCCTCAGGGAGTTGCTGATGGTCGTGACACATACTAAACAGACACTTGCAATATGGAGTTATGGACAGTGCACAATGGTAACTGAAAGGAGAGAGTAGTTTTGCTTGGGTGGTGGAGAGTGGGTGGGGTCAATATAAATGATATTTAAGCTATGTCTCTTTTCTTTTTTTAGAGACAGGATCTTGCTTTACTGCCAGGGCTGGAGTGTGGTGGCGCAGTCATAGCTCACTGCAGCCTCGAACTCCTACACTCAAGTGATTCTTCTGCCTCAGCCTCCCAAGTAATTGGGACTACAGGCATGCACCACCACATCCAGCTAATTTTTAAATTTTTTGGTATGTTCCCTAGGCTGGTCTTGAATTCCTGAGCTCAAGTGGTCTTCCTGCCTCAACCTTCCAAAGTGCTGGGATTACAGGTGTGAGCCACCACACCCAACTTAAGCTGTGTCTTGACAGATTTATACTGTGTTCAGTAGGTACGTAAGAGGAAAGGATACTTCAGGCAGAGGAAACAGCATCAACAAAAGCATGGTAAGATGGAACAACAGTTTGTTCAGGGAGCTAAAAATGCTTTAGCATGACTATAGGCTGGGGAGTGAGAAGGGGCTGGATAGATAGGTAGGGTCCTGCATGTGGGGGGCCTTGCATGTCATTCTAAGACGTCCAGATTTTAATCTGTAGGCAGCGGAGCCATTGCAGAGTTTATGAAAGGGGAGTGCCGTGATTGATTTATGCTGTAAGTAAAGTCCGAGTGGAGGACACTTTGAAGCAGGTGGGAATTGGAGACAGGGAGGCCAGGAAAAGAAAGACTGTAGTTAGTCCATCGTGATGAATGTGGAAATGTCCTGTGACTCATCAGAATGATATTAATAGCAGCTGACATTCACAGAGCCCTCGCTGAGTGGCCAGATTGTATGTGAGGTGCTTTTCATTTATTATCTTATTTAACTTTCACAACTGCCCTTTAAGCTAATATTGTTATCCTCATTTTACAGATGAGGAAGCTGAAGGATGACTTGTATAAGGTCACATGGTGACTAAATGACGAAGTCAGAATTCAAATTCATGTCTGTCTGAGTCTAAAGCACTCTGTACTGCAAATCTAATAAAATTATTATTATTATTTTGTGACAGAGTCTAGCTCTGTTGCCCGGGTTAGACTCACAGCAACCTCAAACTCCCAGTCTCATGCAATCCTAAATTTATCCTGTGAACCTACACCCAGTGAGGAGTACCAGGCAGAATATTCAAATCTTTTTATAGCAGAACTTACATATAAAGTGTAAGTCTTTTTTTTTTTTTTTTTTTTGAGTCAGAGTCTCACTCTGTTGCCTGGGCTAGAGTGCCGTGACGTCAGCCTCGCTCACAGCAACCTCAAACTCCTGGGCTCAAGCGATCCTCCTGCCTCAGCCTCCCGAGTAGCTGGGACTACAGGCATGCGCCACCATGCCCGGCTAATTTTTTCTATGTATATTTTTAGTTGTCCAGCTAATTTCTTTCTATTTTTAGTAGAGATGGGGTCTCACTCTTCCTCAGGCTGGTCTTCAGCTCCTGACCTTGAGCGATCCTTCTGCCTCGGCCTCCCAGAGTGCTAGGATTACAGGCATAAGCCACTGCACCCAGCCAAGTTTTCCATTTTTTAACTGCTATTCATTGGTGACACAAACTGGCTTAAAGTATAAGAGGACGGAGTCCAAGGAGACCACAGCAACTCAACAATCAAATAGAATATCTAGGAAAGAAAAAGCTAGAGAGGTGAAACCACAAATTTTACACAATAACTCTGTGTAAGTCTCTTGCTGACCCTTGAACCATGCATGTTGGATGCATTCCAACTAGCCCAGTTAAGGCTAAAAAAGAACAAAACCAAGATTTCATCTGTCAGCCACCACAGGGGAAATAGACTTTGGAGTTTGAGTCCAGCCAGGATAATTGCCTAGTAAAAAATAGTTATATTTAAAAAAAAAAAAATTCAGTGCTCTTCAGAGGAACATAACAGAACCCAGAGTTTCTACAATGTTTCTTTCACAATGTCCTGAACACAGTCCAAAATTACTAGACAGATGAAGAAATAGGAAAACATGACCCACACTCAGGAAAAAAGAAAATTAAGGGAAACTGACCCTGAGGTGATCCAGATGTTGGAATTAGCAGATAAGGTCTTTGAAGCAACTATTATAAATGTATTCAAGGATGTAAGAATAAATTAGCTCCTGATGAATGAACAAATAAGAAAACTCAGCAGAGAAGTAGAGACTATCAAAATGTACCAAATGGAAATTCTAAAACTGAAAACATACAGTATACAAAATCAAGAATTCGCTGTGTGGGCTTGATAGCAGGTTTTAGATGATACGAGGGAGTTTGTGGGCTCTAGGTTGTGCTCTGATGGTATCTCTGACCTTCACTCAACCTGTAGTATGACGTCTGTCCCTATTTCTCTCACCAGCTGCTGGCGAGGTCCTTTTCTGCCCCTTTGGTGACATTATACATGGAGGTAGATTCAGGTAGAGCCAGAGAGCTGCAAAGCCAGACTGTTCTCTGGGAGAGCGGGCTTGGCCCATGCCCACACCAGGGATTACCCACGGCATGGCCAATCGGCAGCACTGGTACCAACCCACGTATTGGCCATCAGACACTTGCCCCGGAGCAGTCCCTGTCTCCCTTTCCCATTGGAAATGTCAGCCACGCTTTGAGCAAGATACTGTTATCATTCTCATTTCACAGATGGACAAACTGAGTCTCTGAGACACTGAATCATCCACCCAGGGTCACATAGTTGATAAATGGCCAGGCTGGCATTTGACCCCAGCTCTATGTCACTGGGCATTCCAGATGGACGTGGGCTCAGAGAAACTTGAACTCTTGAGCTCAAGCGATCCTCCCGCCTCGACCTCCCAGAGTGCTAGGATTACAGGCGTGAGCCACCGTGCCCGCCAACTCAGAGAAACTCAACGCGTTGGCAGTAGCCTCAACATTCTTGGAAAGCAACACCTGCCTTTGTGCTTCTTCCCTCACCCTACCTCTCTCTCCCTGCCCTGCCACTTCGGCCTTTGCCTTTTAGTCACCAGTGACGCCCCCCATGGCCAATTCCCCGGCACATATCTGGGACCCCTTAGCACGGCCCCGCTTCATCCATCCCTCCCTCCAAGAACCGTAACCTCCCGGGTCCCCTCCCCTCTGCTGTTCTGTCTCCAATTCGAGCTGGTTTTTCTCCCTTTTGGCCCTAAATGATGCCCGGCCTGGAATCCCTGGCCCCGTTCGCTCTCCCTGGGAAACTCACCCGCCCTGAGCTGCAATCGGCACATCCCTGCGGCTGGTTTCCAGATTTCTGCTGTCCCCAGGGGGGCCAAACTTGCTTATCCAACACCACCCGGCTGTGCCCTGTCTGGACTTGTCACGCTGGAGTCACCCCCCTCGAGCTGGCTTCCTCCGATCCCCTGGCTTCTTGACTAAGATCTTGCCATCCACCCTGTCTTCGGAGACGGGGACCTGGGAGTCATCCCAGACTCTCCTTCACACACCCTGACACTCAGCCACTCACCAATTCCCACGACTGCATTCGCCTTCCCTGCCCGACTCCCAGGCCATGGTCTCTCTGCTGAACCATCGTGGCCACCCCTGCCTCTGGTCTTGCCGCAGTCACCTCCCCTCCTGCTTTCCTTCTTACCCCCAAATCAGACCCTCAGCTTTAAATCCCACAAGTGCTCCCACTGGCCCAACATTGTGCTCCCCGGCGTGCCCCTGGGCCTTTGCACATGCCATTCCCCCTACCAGTAATGCCTTCCCTTCTCCCTGCCAAACTCCTCCCCGTTCTGCATGACTCTGATCTCTGGACACTTCCTCTAGGGGGCCCTGCCAGTTGCCCCTGGGCTAGGTTAGGGGCTCCTGCCCTGTCTTTCTCAGAACTTCTGGGGCAATTGTTTACCTTCTCCAGTATCCCGGTGATGGGGACCTCTCCATTTTCCCAGCTCCCGACACGCAATGGGTCCCTGGAAGGGAGCTGTCCACCGAATGGATGAATGAGTGAGGCTCAACCGAGACACCCAGGATCCCAGAAGACAGCTTAGCTCCACACTGCGACTTTCCCCATCCTCTTCCATCTGCGCCATTTATGCACCCACCTCTCTCTTCAAAAGGCTCACATCGCTTTCTTTCCCCCCTTAAATGTATTTATTTTCAGATGACACTTGCCCTCCTCCCTTAAAGGACAAGCCAGCATCAGTGTCACATGCGCAGAGTAGCCGTAAAAACAATAAAAACAAAACAAAGTTCAGTCCTGGTGGTCCCTCATGCTGCCAAGGCCACCAGCCTGGGCCTCGGGTGCTCCTGGTTCAAGGGGAGGTTGGCAGGCGCCTGTCACCACATCTTTAAAGACGCAGCAGCAGCAGCAGCAGCAGCAGCAGCCGCCGCCGCCGCCGCCGCCACCGCCTCTGGCCTCAATTCTGAGATTCTCGGCTGGGGCGGGGTGGGAGGTCCATGGATGGATTGCCAGGGTCTCCTCATAGCTGAGAAACGTCACTCTGATGCAATACCCAGATGCCACCAGGACTTTACCTGGGCTGTTCCCTCCATCTGAGTCACTACTCACTGTTCCTGCTATCTGCTGCCTGGCATGGGTGACCCTTCAGGGGAGCAGTTGCCTGCTGCCACTTCCAGGAAGCCCTCCAGGACTCCCAGGCTGGGTCAGGAGCCTCCTCTTGTCCCCAGGGTCTGTGGTTCCTCCATTGCACCTGGTTACTCTCCCTTGTAACTGCCCAGGGATGTGCCTGTCCCCCCACTGGCTGGGGCTCCAGGAGTGTAAGAAATATGTCCGATTCCTGTCTCAGCCCATCACCAGCTCTGACTCGGGGCCAGCTCAAATGTCACCTTTCCAGGGAGGCCCTGACTACCTGAAATAATGTACCCTCTCTCCCCCGTGCTCCCATCACGTTTCTGGAAAATTCCAGGATATGTGGGAAAGCCCTACATTTCTGGGGAGTGGGGGCTCAGACAAACCCAGATGTCTGACTCCCTCCAGCCCCTAGCCAGGTCCCCAGGGAGCAGCAACAGGTGTCGAGAGCCAGGTACTTCTGTAACCTGCGTTTTGCAACTAGGGAAACTGAGGCATGGAGTCACCCAAGGTCATGAAGTAGGAAGTGGAGAGTGAGCTGGGAATTGAACCTGAGCCTGCCTGTTGCCTGTTTCCAGAACCTGCTGGTTTTTGTTTGTTTGAGACAGGGTCTTGCTCTGTCTCCCAGGTTGGAGTACAGTAGCGTGATCATAGCTCACAGCAACCTCAAACTCCTGGGCTCAAGCCATCCTCCTGCCTCAGCCTCCCCAGTAGCTGGGACTACAGGCATGCACCACCATGCCAAGTTAGTTTTTCTATTTTTAGTAGAGATGGGGTCCTGCTCTTGCTCAGGCTGGTCTTGAACTCCTGGCCTCAAACAATCCTCCCACCTCAGCCTCCCAGAGTGCTAGGATTACAGGCGTGAGCCACCACACCCAGCTGGAACCTGCCTTTTAACTGCCACCTCATGTGTCCCCACCTCAAGGCCATCCCCACCAAGCCAGTCACAGCCAAGAGTACCCAGATGCCTGTCATCATCTCACATTTATTGGGCACCTACTGCATGCCAGCTCCACACCGGGATCCCAGCAGGGAGCAGAGCAGACAAGGATTCCCACCCCCACGGAGCTGATGTCCTGGATGGGTGGGGCCAGGGGGACAGCAAAGACTCCATGTTTTGTTATTTGTTTTATCAAGTGGCGACGACCAACGCAGAGAGAAAACTAAGTCAGGAAAGGGAATCAGGAGCCAGGCAGTAGGGAGCTGCAACTTTTAAAGAGGGAGGCCAGGAAGGCCTCCCCGAGAAGGTGGAGAGGTAGGGGAGCAAGCCAGAGGATAGAACATTCTAGAAAGCAAGAACAGCCTGTGCAAAGGCCCTGAGGGAGGGCCTTGCATGCTGGATTCAAGGCCAGAGACGAGGCTCATGTGGCTGGAGCAGAGAGGAGAGGGCAGGAAGAGGTGAGATTGACAGACTTCTATTTAGACCTGCTGACACCGTCATCTCCGATGGAGAATTGAGACCCAGAGGACTGCCGGTCCCCCCAGGTCACCTGTCCCTCCAGGTCGCCGCCTGTGTGCCATCTCCCAACAGCCCAGCCCCTATGCCCCTGCCCCAGTTGTGGCCCCACTACGCCCACCAGGACCGCAAAGCAGCACCAAGGCCAAGGGGCACCCTCCCCAATTTGGATGGGGATGGAGGTGACAGTCCTGCTCACAGTTCCCACAGTTGGGGGCATGTCCCAGTCAGTGGTGGGGGCTGGAGGGGTGATGTCCAGGGAACGGGGCCCAAGTCATTTCTTTCTCCTCCATCTGGGAAGCGGGTGAGTGCAGGCTGGTGGCTGGGCCATCCTCAAAACACACCTGCTTGGTTTTTGCCATTTGTCCTCCAAGACCAGATGAGCTGCCATCCCTGCACCCCTAAGGGCTCTGTCTGAGGATGTCCCGGCTCCTCTGCGCAGCTCTAAGCCCGGGCTGCCGCCCACCCAGCTACTGCCAACACCACCTCCTCCTCCCTGCCCCTCATCCCCCTCACTGGTATAAAACATTTTTTAAAAATTAGCCAGACATGGTGGCGCACACCTGTGGTCCCAGCTACTTGGGATGCTGGCAGGAGGATCGCTTGAGCCCAGGAGTTGGAGGCTGCAGTGAGCTCTGATGATGCCACTGCACTCCAGCCTGGGTGACAGAGCAAGACCCTGTCTCTAAAAGAAAAAAAGTACCAAAGCGAAGGCAGCAGAGCCCCACAGCCTCTCACCCCTTGAGTAAGACCCTCTAGGCTCTGCTGTGGCTGGACCGGGGGCCCTGAGGACCCTCAGCCTCTGCAGCCGCCTGTCTCTCTACTCTCGCCACTAACCTCGGTCACCCTGCTCCGGCCACCCTGGCCTCCTTGCTGCCCCTCCAACGCGCCAGGCTTGTTCTAGCCTCAGGGCCTTTGCCCGGGCTGGGCCTTCTTCTTCCAGACATCTACCTGGCTGGCTCCTTTCATTCTTCAGGCCTCATCCCTGTCCCTGTCCCCCTCTCCCCACAAGGGACATCAGCTCCGCAAGCCTTCATATGGTTCACTGCCAGACCCAGTGCCTCCCAACGCAGGTCTCTCCTAAGTGTGTGCTGAATGAACAATTGAGTGACTGACAGACAGACAGGAGTGGAAGGGAGGCGGAGTGCAGTGCAAGGCAGAGGAGGGGTCCCCAGGGTGTGGCTGGCAGGACACGATCCTTCTTCAGACACACCGTCATGGGATCCTAGACCAAACTTTGGCTTCAGGAGTCCAGGAAGGCGTAGGGAGTGAGAGCAGAGCTGACCTCTGGCCAGTTCAGTGTAAGTGACAGCATCGTATTAACAAAGGCATAGAGTCCAGACTGAGGGAGCAGAAAGGCCTCCCCTGTGCTGCTCTGGGCAGATCCAGGCTGGGTCCTAGGGACCTACTCAAGGGTGGAAAGGAAGGCCATGCAGCAGGGCCTGGGGAGGGGAGGGACAGCCACATAAGGGAGTAGGACCCCTGTCCCTGAATTATCCAAACAGGGGGTCCAGAGACGCTGGTGTTCCCTTCGTCCCCATGGGAGCCCTTTCTCCCTTGGCTCCCAGCTTGCCTCCCAAGCTCCCCAGGGCTGCTTCTCCAGAACCCGCCATGCCACACCTCCTCCACCTGTGCGCCCAGCGGCAGCCCAGTTCCCGATGGCTGGGAGCAGATTGCTGGCTGTATCTAAGCCCTCGGCTTGGTCTGTGGCGACTCACATCTCGGCCAGATCCACCCGCGCCTCACGCATCCACGTGGCCACCTAGTCCAGCCCATCAGCCATCGCTCACTTGGGCCAGCGCAGCCCCCTCCACTCTGGTCCCCTAACTCCTGCCCTTGACCCCCTGGGCTCCGAATGACCATCCAAATGCCCTGGTCAAGGCCAGCGGGCTGGCTCTGCCCTCTCTAGACCTCACCACCCTGGCCTCACCGTTCCTTCCTGGCTCTGCAATTTTGCCCACTGGTCTCTCCGCCTAGTGAACTCCTACTCATCCTTAGCAACCCAGCCAGCTGTCACCTCCTCCAGGAGGCCTTCCCTGACTTCTCCGCAGGCTGAGGCAGGGGACTCCGCTGGGCTCCCTCCCCACCGCCCTAGGCGTGGCTCTGTGATATTTTAATAGCCTCTTCGTTGGTGCAATTCCTTTACTTAGGACGGGGTGACTGCTATTATTCCATTTCACAGGCAGAGAAACTGAGCAAGCGGAGGTGAAGTCACTAGCCCCAAGGCACTGAACGCAAACTGGCAGGACAGGGTTGAAGGCAGGTTCAAGCCCTGGCAGTGGGAAAGGAAACAGCCTGCAGTGCCCAGATAAGAGGGGAACAAGCCAACGTGCCCCACCGCGGCCTGCCTTCCTGTGTCCTCCCAGGGGTGGGAGGAGGGGACCTTGGCCCACTCTTGAGGCCAGAGACAGTCATCCCAGCAGCTCCCATGCCAAGTGCTCACTCTGTGCCAGGCACTGGGCCAATTGCACACTTTATTCAACCTGTAGACGGCCCTGGCTGGGAGGCGGGGGCTGTTCTGAATTTCTCAGAGGAGGGTATTGGAGGCCATGAGGCCCTGAACAGGCAGGTGCTGGAGCCCTCCCCCAGTCCCTGGTGGTGGTGTCTGTGGCTGCCACCGGAGTCTCCCGACCTCCTTCCTGCCGGACCTCCTTCCTGGCCGAGGCTTCCTTTGATCCAGTGACAGCCCCAGGGGCAATTCCCAACGACCCATTTTACAGATGGGCCAAATGAAGCTCAGAAACCTCTCCCCAGGGCACATGGGGCCCAGGTGTGCTGCGTGAGGCTCCCGGTCACACCTGCGGCCCTGGATTTATTCACAACAGCTGTTCTTGGAAGGGAACCAGTTTGAGGCTGGGCAGCCTGAAGGTTTCCAAGACACCTCCACAGTGGGATTTTTATCTTGGGGCAGACCCCGTTCAACCGGTCCAGGTTGCTCCACCTTGGCTTCCATGCTCAGATGCCTGGGACCTCACTGTAGCTCAGCGTGGGGTCTGGGGGGGCCTTTCCCCCATCTCATGGCGTCTCACAGGTTTTGCAAGCCGGAGCTGCTACTCCCCAAGTCTCCCCAACCCAGCAATGAAAGGTCCCTCTACCCTCCTGCCTACCCAGGACCGAAACCCGCGTGCACTTTCCCTCGAGCCCCCTCGCAGGCGGGCAGGGAATCTAGCCGATATTGCGCCAGAGTGAACCCCCCATTCGCCCACCTCCTAGCACACGCTCAGCGGGGGCCAGGCCAGCAGCCTCCTCCCAGATCTTCTGCCCGCAGCGGCTACTGAGATTTTCTTCTTGAGACACAATCGGATCATGCCACTCGCCGGTTCCAAGCCCTCCCTTTCCCCGTCGCCTTGAGAGTGGATTTCACACACCCCTCCCCACCTTCCACGCCCTGGCCAACCCCTCCCCACCTCCGGTCCTCCCTCTGCGCCTTTCAGCCACGTTGCCCTCTTTTCTGCTCCGCAAATACTCCGGGCTGGGCCCTGCCCCGGGATGTCGCCGTTTCCTGGGCCTAAAAAGCCCAAGCTGGCTGGCGCAATCAGCCCAGACGACACCTTCTCCGAGCACCCCTCCCTGACGCCGGTCTTGACACCGCCATCCTCGCCCCGGCTGCCTGAAGCGTCTTCCAGCGCTCAGCCGGGGTTGGAATGACGTGTTTCTCTGGTTAAGCGGTTCTCCGAAGCCGTCTACGCGGGCCGGGCTGCGGGCTCCCAGGCCAGGGGCCCCGGCTTCGTCCCCAGGCCCCGCACGTCGGTGGCACCCAGTAGGCGCCCACACTCCCGTGCCGCTCCGCCAGTCTACACTGCCGGATTCCCCCGCGTCACGCGGCTGGGATCGCCCCCTCTCTTCCGCCCCGCTTCGCAGCTGCGTCCTCGGGCACCCGCGGCTGCGCCGGGGCCCTCGGGAGAATCGGGGCTCTCTCGGGGAGGCGGTCCGGGCCCCGGACAGATGGGGAAGCCCCGAGAGGGCAGTCCCTGCGGGGTGATGGGGGCCGGAGCCCAGCCGCGTCTGGGGGCCGGGGTGAGGCCGCCATGGCCGGCGTTGGGGACCCGGGGCGCTCGCTTACCTGGGGGCGCGGGCGGCGGGGCGGAGGACGCGCGCCTGGCAGCCGTCCCGGAGGAGCAGCAGACACGCGCCACCGGCTCCAGGCAGCCGGACTCTGCTCCCGGCCCCGCCTCGGCCCCCAGCTGGGGACAGAAGGCTGGAGGGGGGGGGGCGCGGGGGGGGGGGGGGGGGGGGGGGGGGGGGGGGGGGGGGGGGGGGGGGGGGGGGGGGGGGGGGGGGGGGGGGGGGCGCGGCCGCCCCGCCCCCCCAGGCGCCGAGGGGGGCCGCGCCCCCGCCCCCCCCGCGC